>CAEFZX010000710.1:0-86743 GCA_903066825.1 Alfaro cultratus | reverse complement strand
ATTATTTTTATGTCCCTTTGTCAAATGTCGGAATTTTTTAGTGGTGGGGTTTTTCTACCAGACTGCATTAAATATGCACAAATTAAAAATGTGTACCTACAATTTTTCATCCACCTTTTTCATTCAGAACACTTCCTCCGCCTGGCCAGCTGGTGTTGGTCAGAGGGTCCGGTGGCGCCGCTGCATGGCAGCCTCGCCTGCGTCAGACTGTGACTACTATCCAGTAACTTCCCACCATCAGTGTGTGAATGTGTGTGTGTGTGTGGTTTTCCTCTGGACTTGATAAAGTGCTGAACTATTACAGGCCATTTAGGATAATAGTTATATTATTTTTTTATACGTTTGTTTGTTTGTTTGAAGAGCCACTGGGTGATTAATTTATTAGGACTTATCTGAAGTGCAAAAAAATTATTGGTTTTATTTTTCTGTGATTGCCTTTCTTTTTCTTTTTTAAGAATATTGTTGGTGTTTATGTTTTGTGAAGAATTGTCTTGTCATGTTTTGAAACGTCTAACATTTTTTAAAACTTTTATTTTTTTGCAACCTTTATTTATCCAGACCCAGAATGTAAATGAATAATAAATGAGACCTCACCTGTTCTGATAAAGATGAATGCAGTGTAAGCTCCAAACACTGCTGTGTAGGAGAACTGAAACACTGCAGCAAACCAGAAACGCAAACATTTCATCAGAAGATTATTCTTCATGTTTGGTGATGCTAACAATAATCAGTATGAAAGAGGTCACCTCTCACCTGCTGAGAAGAAAATTCCTGACAGCGTGCCCTGTCTGAACCTCAGCAGCTCTATGACGTGGTGAAAATGAGCTGAAATACAGGCCATAGAGAACAGTTACAACTGAAGCAAAAAATAGAGCATTTATGACCAAAATACAACAATCAGCTGCTGAGAGATAAACTCTTCTGGAAAATCAGTCAACTTGTGTATCCTATAGAGATGACCTGACGGAATACAAAGAGCAGTTTTCAAATGTTGATTTCATTTATAAAAGGTTAAAGAAAAAAAACCACTAAACTAATTTGGTCTTGTAGGAAAATGAAATTGCCTGTTTAGCCAAGAAAGGTTTGCTTACAGAGAAGCAAACAGTTGGAAATTCAAAGTGCCTTAAATTAGAAACTCAAAAAGGAAATAGGATTTAATAATTAACTTTACAGTGGTCTTAATATGTAGAACAACTAAAAGCATAGATAAAACTAATGTTAAATTACAGACACTACAGGAGAATTTAAATTAAAATAAGAACATTAGGTCTGACTAAATTTAAAATTCAAATCTGATTCCAAAGAGCAGACTGTTTCTACATGTCTCATGTTTTCAGGCAGTTGGTTCCTGAGCTGAAGAGCTAAATGCTGCCTCACCTCATTTAGTTCTGGTACTGAGAACATGGACTAAACAGGAGTCTGAAGACTTCACTCTGCCCCAGTGTGCTTTACAGATTAGAAGAAGAATATTAAAATCTATAATTTGACTATGATTATGTGTTGACACAGAGATATAAGGTTGCATCTCGTCAGAGTTATGTTTAACCAGCAGCCTGAGAATCGACCTTTGGTAACCTCACACCCAGATTACTAATTGCCAAATGACACAAAGTAGTCCCTGCCGCCCGTTTAAGACCTGAATCAGAGTCTTAAATAATCCCACCTGTTTCCTCAGTATATTATGATCAACTGTGTTAAATAAAGCACTGAGATAATGGAATATCAACAAACAAATTCTAGAACTATTGTTAAAATGTACATCATTTGAAACTTTTACCATGTAGCCAGCTAGCTAGATAGCTTTGTTTTTCCCTGTAGGAAAATTGGTTTGCAGCATTGAAGCATAAGAATTCATATAAAAGACATAAACAAACATGACATAAACAATGAATAAATGCAACATTAACAGCAAAGACGTTAAGTCTCAGTAATTTATACCATTTTACTGTTTCGTGATTTATTCACTTATGGTATGCAAGAACATTTTGTCCTGTTATAGAGGAATCTAAGCCCTGACTGGAAGGCAGAGAAGAAATTTCTTTTTTTATTTTTTATAGTTACGTATTGTTGGAGTATCTACATTTGGTTTCCTGAGATCCTGTGGAAAGTGACTTGACTAAAGAAAGTATGTCCTATCTGTGGCTACGTGGTTGGATCTGCTCCAACCACTGAGTAGATCCAACTCCATAGATCACTGTCGCATCTATGGAGTTCACCTCAACGCGAGTCGTATTCACCTCCTTTCACTCAAACTGGATGATAAGGACGGTGTTCTTGCAGAGCAGGTTCACCTGTATCAGCATTTACATCCCCCTGTGAGGAGTCATTTCTCTTCGGAGAACACCGCACCACTCCGTCAAGTTTAAAAGCCGTAGGGTTTGCTCTTCTTGTGTGAATAGTCGTGCTGTTAGAGGTGCATGTTGAGCTTGCTGCATAGTGAGAATGATATATCTTTGTGAAAAAAGATTTGTGTGTGTCGTGTGCGATTCCCCTTCACGCTTGCCCAGAGTTTGCTGCTGAGTTTTACTCACCCACTCCAAAAAACAGAGGGCAGGTGAAGATGGCAGTGGAAGGTCCGGCACACGGCACCAACATGGGCAACATGCAGGCTCTGAACACCAACTCTTCTGTCAGTGGTGCCACCACTTGATTCCTCAACCAGCGCATGTCGCTGAGGCACAGCGTCCAGAAGCACGGGTCTTTAACGAGAGGCAATCCAGAACTGATTTGTAAGTTTATTTCCGAATGAACCAACTGATGCATTAAAGAGGCTTGAAATAGAGATTCACCAATCAGGGATTTTTGGCTGATTCCCATTTTATCATGTTTGTAAAATTCTGATCTGCTGATATAAATGTCAGCCAAAATCAACAGCCCTTCCTGTTATTGGTCACTGGTCAAGAGCCAAAAAGTTGTCTGGGGTTTTTCAATTGTTTTAGGGTCATGTTGTTGTGCTGAATCCTAAAATCACATTGGTTTTGCTCAATCAGATCAACTTTCTGAACTATGGAGCAACATGAGCATCAAAATGCAGGACTTGTTCTCACACCTGGATCAGTTTCCTGAGACTCTGATCAATGAGTGATGAGCAGGAGGAGAGATTCCATCAGGACAGAAAAGAGACGGAGAATTTTACACAATGAAGACATAATATTCAATCCACATGAACTTACCCTTATCAGTGCTTATTATTCAATTTACAGAAATCCAAGTTAGTAACATTTAATTAATACACTGTGTTAGAAAACATTTTTTTCTCCTAAAACCTTTTTTGAATGAGAAATATTAACAGAAATGAACTGATGATGTGACAAAAATGGAATTGATTTAGTCAGAAGATCAAATTTTTCTGAATCAAATTAGGATACAAACTTGACCTGATTGGGAAAAATAGATTTCATTTTTGGATTCAGTGTTGCAAAATAGTCCTAATTCAGTTGAAAAAACATAGACAACTTCCAGGAAATATTTTTCTGTAACCCAGTGTTGTTATTTAGTATTGGGAGCAGATGTGATGTCACTGTTTTACTGCAACACAAACCATCATTCTCTATGAGGGCAGCCATATTGCTCACATAGAGAATGTAGAGAACTATTTCGTATTTTAGTCCCTGCACTGTAGGGACTAAAATACCTAACTCAATATTAAAACTATTTCTTATGTAAGAGATTATGATTTTATTAAACCCAGATTGGTATTCATCTAAAATGTTTTGTCATTCCAGTAAACAGACAAAAAACAAAAACACATTTTCTTGTTCAAAGTAAAAGATAATTTAGCTGGAACTATGTAGCTATTTGGCTAAAGGGAATCTGAGCTTGCTTTTATCCCCCAACCACAGAATGTTTAAAATGGGAAGAGAGCGATCATGTTTGGAGTGATAGATTAATAATATCCACAAAGAAGAGCCAGTCATTATGTTATTAAATGATACAAATATCCAGAAAATGAAACATTATAATTAAAGTATGAAGCGCAGTCATATTTATAAAGAATGTAAAAAAAATAAAAAATTGGCAACAGATCAACCGGGATGTTCAACATGTAACATGAATGTGCAAAAAACAGAGCTGGTGCTAATGTTTCAGAAACAAAGAGGCAGTTAGGTTGATATGGGAATTCAACTGAACATCTTAATGTGTGTCTGCATAGGCAGACAAACTAAAGTTTAAAATGAAAAGCTTGTTTATACAGAAAAGCAAAAAGAAAGCTTCTGGACTCACCAAGCACCACACGAACACCATCTGTGAAGCTCCAGGGACTGTCCATGGACAGATGCATTAGTGGGCCCAGAAACAGGACCTGCAGGAAAACACTGCATCAGTTCAGTTTTATACATAAAACACCAGATTTACATTTGGACAGTTTCTCCCACCCACTGACTGATCCTTAAGAGCTGAAACAGGTTTAGGTTAAAGGAAAAACTCCTTCACTGTTGGTGAAAAGGCAACACTGTCAAAATATCATCAACAGTGTCGAAAGTCAACAGAGCATATAAAGGAAATGGTTAAAATCATTCATTTGAGGGTGATCGTCTCACAAAGAGCAGAGATGTTGGTAGTTAGGGATTTTCTTCATGAGTTTTCCAGTGATAAATAAAAGCAAGCACAACATAAAATAAAGCAAAAGCAATCAACATCAAACATTCTAAATATTGCCACTGGCATAACTACATTCACATTAAATGCTCCTATTACATGTTTCTACAGTCTAACTAGCTGAAGCTGTAAGAACTATTTCCCTTCTGTTGTTATTAGGATTCGACTTCAGCATTTTCCCAGAATGCATTTAGTGTGGATGATTTCTTACCATAGTCAGCAGCAGTGGAAGAACAATCGCAGGAATAAAACCTTCAAGGCGAATCCCCAAGAGGGCCAACAATGGTGAGACAGTCTGACAAAAACACACACCAAAGGTACAGTAAGGATAAAAACAGTATTTACTTAAACATGTGCCACTTTTGCCTAATCAGCTGACATTAAGGCAAAGAAGATAGGCAAACTCATTCAAAACAAAATATTTCAAATCAGTCATACATCAGGTCCATGAAGTTATTAGCGGGAAACCACAGAGAAACGCTTTTAGAAAAAAATGGAAGTGTTTTATACGAGGCTATAAAGGAACTTTGAAAGGGGGGAATTCTTTTTATTAGTTTGATCTTCAATGTCGCTTTGGTACCGTGATGGTTTTCTAGTCTCTGGTGGCTGATGAAATTCATTTTTGCACTTGCAAAGAGCAGGGCCCTCATGCATAAAGCGCGCGCACAAAAAATGTGCGGCACCATATTTTACGCACAAGTCGGCATGTTTAAAAATGAACTTAGCGTCAAAGTTCGTGAAAACATACGCACACTTTTTCGCTGCCGTGAAAATGTGCTGCAGCCACGCCAACTTTTTCTATGGACAATATCAAAATACAAAGCGTCAAAACTCACCTAGATACACTGAAATCTGACTAGATTCAGTTATTTAGACCAAGAAGCATCAAACTCAATGTTTTTTTATGATTTTAATATTTTATTGTTTAAACGTAAACAATGAAACTGAACCGCATTTATCCTCAGACGATAACATAACACTCACACGCAATAAAGAAAATAAAAATTAAAGGATGTGAAAACCTGACTCGAATGTAAATAGTACTTTTCCTCAGTTTTTGTCTCATAAAGATTGGTCTGTGCAACGAAGCGCATGAAATGCATCTATGGGGTCATTTTGTTCTGACTGAAAAAGAAAACAGGGTTGGATCAGCAGTAATGACTGAACAGTAACGTCTTAGCTATGCTTTGATCATGTATGTCAGGCAAAGAAACTGCACCGATTTGTAGCCACAGCTCACATTTATGGGTTTGGACCCAGTTTGACGCATTAATCTTTAATTTAACCATCAAGCATATAATGCAATACTGACAAAACCTGCGATATGATGGGATGTTATACAGATCAAAAAATTTTATAAAATCAACTTTTTTAAAGGAATTTTATTTTTTTTTTCGAGGAATGCTTGGAGGTATTTGGCACATAAATACATGGATATATTTCAGTATAGTTTATTCCTGTAATTTCACCTCTCTGTAAAAGACTGAATCCCTGGAGTACACCGTTCATTTGAATAAAGTTTGTTATAAACTCACCTTGACTGCTGTGAATTCTCTCCATGCCCAAACAAAGAGAGGCGACAGGCCCGACACGACCAGGACGCTGGTGAAGCGCCTCTTTATCACCGCAGGATGATCCCTGAAGACAGAGGACAGGCATTAGGGTCAAAGGGCACTAGTGGGATTTAGACGGCCACAAACACACTGACATGTAGCTGCTGCCAGTTGGGAGCATTTCTAAGACAGACAATCTTTTATTGTGGAGGAAGTATGACTTGTCTGGTGGTTGTTTTTCTAAAGACCGATTGTTTGCTTTGTGACTAAAGAAAAACTGGATCTATGTTAAAACAGTTCAATAAGCTAAAGGGAGCAGCTGACAGGACGCAAGTTAATCTATGAACAATCACCTTTAGAAAGCCCCAGTAACAACAAATCTCCATTTCTAAACTGCTTTAGCTTTATTGCCATATGTTGTGAAAAGCTATCACACTCAATCAAGGGTTTGGAGTTATAAAATGTGGGTTTAAACGGTGAGCTAAAAGGGACAAGGAACAGGAAACAGATCTAAAGTCACAGAAATATGGGCTACGTGACAAGGTTTATTGGGATTTTCCTTTTCAGCTAGAGACGGGATGGATGGAGATAAAGAGGGAAATTGAGAACAGATTATTTTCTTGTTTTTTACAAACTAGTTTTAATAGATTTTGCATTTACTGTAGAAGAATCCAGTTCAGCTGAGCATTCTAGGTTTGTTCTGGAGCAGCCGCAGCTTAGAGCAGCTAACCACCGCGGAACAGCCTTTAGCCTGATGCTCGTTAAATCTCACCTGGGCAGGTCGCTCCTCCAGACGTATAAACTGCCAACATAGCAGCAGGCAAGCAGTAGGCAGGACAGAACTGACAGCCAGCACAGTCCACCCGAAGCCTCTTCCATCTGCTCTGTCACAATGCTTTCCTCCTCCGCCATGATGGCTCACACGGGTGAAGAAGGAGCACTAAGCAGAGCCGGGCTGGCTCCTGGACCATCTGGCACGCGCCAATATCAGCACAAAGCAGAAGAATCTGTCAAAACTCTGTTATCCCTGTTAGTTCAACTGCTAGCGATTCGGCGCTTTCTAACTGCGTCATCATCGGCTTCCTTCTTCTTCCTCGGTGTGTTGTAGTTTGAGACACCTCTGGGTACGTTATCGCCCCCAACAGGTGGAGTTACGTATGTGACCCAGGGTTATAGCAGTTTGTTTTCCAGCCCATCTGCAGCTCTCTGTTAATGTGAATCAAAATGGTTTAGTTTCATTCTCTAAATTAGAATTTTATTGAAAAGTCCATTCATTTCAGGAACTTTATCGCTGTGAAAGTGATGATGGGATTACACAGATTAACTACACAGATGGGTTTCCCCAGCCTTAATTTCTGTTAGTTATGATGATTCAATCCTGCTTACGTTAAGGAAAGCATGACATTTAAAATTAGAAAATTACAACAAATAATATAACAAAATAAAAACATTTTATTAGAAACCGCCACTGAGGAGATAATCTAGATTAAAAGTTTTTTTTTTCTTTAGGTGTCTGTGAAATTTCATGTGGCTGTATGATGCAATGGGATTTGAAGACATTCAAAATAAAAATAAAATAAAATAAAAATCAAGGAAAATGCCAGCTTTTTAAAACATGCAATGCTTAGAAAAATATCTGAGGACCAGAGGTAGAGATTACCCAAACATTTCACTCAAGTAACTAAGAGCAGAACATTCCTCCAGGTCCATGCCTGGCAGCCCTAGAAGGAACTGACCCTCCAGATCTTTTTATTATTTCCAAGGAATATTAGATCTCTCTCGTTTTCAGCAAACACAGAGATGATCGACGGTTTGTGTATCTTATGCATTCCTTGGGTTATTTACTTTAGTGGTATTTTTCACATTTTTGTTTTTCAATATTCTTTCTGTGGACTTGCTTATTTGTTGGGATCATCAAGTCAAGCATCGACAGCTTTGCTTTACATTGAATTAAATTTCCTGTTTCTGGTTCTCTCTGGTGCTCCGGCTCCCTGGCCACAGTCTGAGGTCATGACTGTTTGCTCAACTGGTCTTCAAATTCTCCTTAGGTGTGAATAAAAAATAAATTTAATGAGACAAATATAAAAAATTAAACATGAGGTCTGCACAGTGGTAGCACTGTTGCCCTGCAGCAAGAAAGTAATAATAATAATAATAATAATAATAATAATAATAATAATAATAATAATAATAATAATAATAACAACAACAACAACAACAATAATAATAATAATAATAATAATAATAATAATAATAATAATAATAATAATAATAATAATAATAATAATATAGTAATATTGTTCCCACACAAAGAACAGAATATTCAGTCCATAGCAGGTTTATGTTTTTAGGCTTGATGTCTATTTCAGATTATTAGATTAGCTACTGCTGCTATTAGCTAATCTAACACAATGGTGGTTGATTAGGTCACTGAAACACCTGCTCTACTGATGATCTGTCAGAGAGTTAGTGTTTAAGTTGCCTTTTATAACATTTTTAACTAAACCAACGGAAACACACAGAATTCCACACCACATCTGCATGTTAAGGTTGTCAAAGTCAGTGATGTCAGTAATTTTGTAACATCACATCACTGACTGTGACATCACTGACTGTGACATCATTGACTGTGACATCACTGACTGTGACATCACTGACTGTGACATCACTGACTGTGATATCATTGACTGTGACATCATTGACTGTGACATCACTGACTATGACATCATTGACTGTGATCACTGACTATGACATCATTGACGGTGACATCACTGACTATGACATCATTGACTGTGACGTCATTGACTGTGCGTTACTACTTTCTTTTGTAATTTTATTTCCTCTGTGGGTTTTGGGGAGCGACAGACCATTTCTATCCAACAGTTAGCCGCTGTGACACAAATTAAACAATTTAGGGAGGAGGCAGATCTGCAATTTGTTGCTGAAAGAATTGGCAAAGCTCAATGTCATTTTTACAAGTGGTGGAGGGTTGTTGTCAACAGCTGCTGAGAGTAACTAAATAAGTAACTTGCAATATAACTTAGTTACTTTCCAAATCAATTATTCAGTAATCTAACTAAAAATATTTTTTCAAGGAGTTGTCAGTAATCCAATTAAAGTTACTTTTTCAAAGTAACTGTGCCATCCCTGGTTGTGTTCCTTTGCAGTTTAACCCTTTTACACAAACTGTTCTTCCTGGTGTCATTCTTCCAGGATTGCAGCATCATCCAGCTGTTTGGTAGGAGTGACAGAGGCTCACTGACTGTGGAGCCAGTTCAAAGTATTAAGGAGAGAGAAGAGAGATGAACCAGAACTGAGAGCAGTCAGACGGACAGAAACCAGCGAGCAGTCAGGTGACAAATTAGGTGACAAGGTGACAGCTGATCTCTGATATGCTGCGTGAAGCCGCATCATCTCATGATGCTGTGCTCAACCTCGCAGAGTGTTTGGGTGTGTGCTCCAACAGTTTCAAATAAGAAGCCCTTTCTTTCTCTGCCGGACTCCATCAAAGCGTTTGCAGCTAACTGTCTGACCAATGGGATGATGATGTGTTTCCTTCCATTACTGTCTCTCCTGCTTTTCCAGGCAGTGTGTCTGTCTTCAAAAACTTCACTGCTAGGTTGCTTTGAAGTCTTTGGGAAGAAAGTCTTGTACAAAATCAGTGTGAAGGTTCTGAATCTGCTCTCTGTCGTAAGCTGCGGGTGTTCAGGTGGACTGAGTTGTTTACTTCTATTCACAATTTCAATGGCTTTCTTAACAAAAGTGTTGCTCTGTAAGCTGTGCTTTCTGTGTGAAATATAACCTTTAACATTTGGAATCCATTGCAAATAAGAAACATTATACATGCAATCAATTTGGTTTTTGAGCAAGGTGTAGCTGGTTTTGTCATTCCTTTTGATCCAACTTCCTTCATCTTGCTAAATCTGTCTTTCCTCCCTCTCTCACTAGGTGTGTGTGTGTGTGTGTGTCTGTGGAAAAGTGAGGAGATCTCCCACAAAGGGTTTGTTCTTTGTCACAGTAGTGAAGAGTAGGAGTGAGGGAGAGCTGCGCAGTTAGTCAGTAGCTGTAGCCAGTTGAGCGTTCCTGCTGGAACTATTCAGGAGGAGGAAGAGAGACCAAACAGAGCTCCGAGCTGAGAGGACAAAACCAGCAAGTAGTCAGGCGACGAACTGGTTGAGAGGAAATCTGCTGGAAAACAAGGTCAGTTTGATTTGATGACAGGTTGATGTTTTAGTGGATTTTTTTTTCTCCTTCTAAGATCAGCAGTAAGAGAGTTTTAAAGACTTCGCTTTACATGATGGCTCTAACAGGCCATCATGCAAACTTTTATTGACAAGTGCTGCTGATTATAAGTGAAAGTCAGAGAGAGGTCGAACAGGTGAATTTTTAGCCAAACATGTCTTGTATGTAGAGTTTGGAGCTGACTGGAGAAGAGCTTTAACTGAGTCCCTGAAGCAGGAAATACTAGCTGTGTTCATAAAACAGAAATATAAAATATTAGTGAGCAGCCTTATACCTCACAATATTGTCAGCGCCAATATTCAGGTATTACAAAGATGAATGTTAAAAGGGCTCCAATTTCAATTTATTTGTTAAAGCAAAGAATTAGCATGTTTCTTCATATTTTACTCATATACTCACTTGCATTTATTTGTGTGTGTGTGTGTGTGTGTGTGTGTGTGTGGGCGTGTACATGCAGGCTTGTGCGTGTGTGTGTGTTTATTACAAAATATTATTTGCAACAAACCGTAAGTGATGAGAAGACTGAGATCTGATCTCATTAGCAGTCATGATGCCTGGAAAACCCAAAAAACAGGATCACCTTCCGTATTACACAATGCATGTCTCACTTTATCTGCACCTTTGCAAATATGTGGCTTAGACATTTGCTTAGATGTGATATTCAAATCATTCAGATAAGCTTCCACCTCGCACTATTTTAAAGCATGGCATTGTTTTGTTTTCACATATTGGGTGGAAAGATTTCCTGGAGCAAAAATATTTAGTTTCTCAATGAGTTCAGCATGTTCCACTTATCAAACCATGAATCCTGTTGCAAGTGGAGATTTCCAAACTGCAGGGTTTGGCTCACCTTAGTTGCTGATTAAACAGGAACAGCTCTGTGTGTTTTAGAGTGACATGAACACGCATGCTTCAGTTTATTCTCATTTAAACTGCATTTTTTTGTTTAAATACTTTCAATAATAATTAAAAGAAAAATGTGTTTTTATACATTTTCTTTTTACTAACGTCTGCAGTTTTAAAAAAAATACTTATTGTTGACTTTAGGCAAAAATAAGAATAAGATTTAGTTTAACTGAGGAGTAGGAGTGATGTATGATCTCCATGAAGTCAGGGCAGTGAGGGATTTTTACTCCTCTGACTATATGACAAACATTCTCAGTTTATGTTTTGTCATCAAATGTGTGGTGAAGAAGAGACCCGTATGAATGTTATACTAAAACGTGTTCTTTTTGCAATGATTGCTCCTCTTCAAAACAGTACCAACATCAACACGGCTGTGAACTCTTTAGCCGCTTCTTGATTGTCAAGTCTCACTCTAGTGGGTTAACGTCTGGTCCGGTTCTACCTATCTTGGTTCTGCATCCTTGCGTTCTGGTTTCTCACTATTGCAAACGTGAATATGGGAAGGAACGTAGGAACGTGGGTGGAACATGAGCACACAGGAGCTGTGGTCGATGCTACGATGATGTCATTTGAAGTAAAACTTATCAATGGAGAACCGTGAGGCGGTGGGCGCGGCAGCAGAGCAGCCGAGTGACGCACGGAGGCCTCAGTTCTCCACACAGCCGACCTGTTGACCTTTGCAGCAGGCCTTCCCCCTCTCTCACAACCTGCTTTCCTGTCAATCTACAGTGAAACAAAGGCCACTAGAGACAAAATAAAAATCCTTAAAAAGAACTTCTAGATTGTGGTTTTGATGGACTCAAATAAACTCAGATATTCTGTTTTGTCTCATAGAAATTTACTGTGGCTCAAACATAATAAAAAATTAATAGCAGCTGATTAGTTTACTTTGTGTACAAATCTATATTATGGCACTCGGTTTATATTAACATTCAACCTTTTTGGATTTGGTTAATACAGTGAAAGATGGATGCCAATATCCACACATGAACGTTATTGAAAACTCAAACTAATGTCATGTAGTCCTGATGCAAAACTGTAACTCTGACAGTTTCTTGCTTCTTTGTTGCCTGGCTGTTCTTTCATTGCTCTGACAGCCGACGCCACATCCGCCCATCCATTTCGGTGGTTGAGGTGTGTTGATTGGAGTTTGTAAGTTCTAGCCTTCACTCACGCAGCGGATTAAATAATGGGCCAATAAACGAACGCAGTCTGCTTGCGAGGAACGGACAGGGCAGGATCTGCACCTGGAGGTGAATCTGCACAGGGGCTGACAGCAGCAGGGTCAAACCACGGTCAGGGAGAAGGAGCTATTTGTACACAGTTTGGACAAACCTGAGTGGAATGTCCTTATCTGGAGACTGAACATGTTTTTCCCACATTCAAGTATTTCAGACACGCGTTGTAGCTGTTTCTCACCAATAACAGGAAAATAACTCTCCAGATGCCTTGAGCTCATTTTTTATTTCTTTTTTTATTTTTGTTTTTTTACATTTGGATTACTCTAGGTTGAGAATTTCACTGATTACACTTTTTCCCAGTTTTATTGCAGTCACTTTATTTGTGATGCACAACATATTTTTCCAACTTAAAGCATTTTGAAATCAAACAGCAAACTGGTTTTCTTACAGCAAATCACAGAAACCAGGAAATCGGCACAAACTGGAGACGTTTCTCACCATCTTCTGATATGGAGAAAATTTATGGGGAGATTGGCGTAAATCAATTTGATTCACAACTGTTTAAATAATAAAACTGTCCTTTAATTCATCATGTGTGAATCTGGCAGCCAGCTACCAACAGAACAACACATTTCTTCTTTGTCTTTCCGAACATCACTAGTTTGTTTTCTGTATGTACATCTTCAGATGGAGGTCTACACGGTCACCGTGGCAACTGGGACATCAGAGTACTCAGGCACCAACAACTACATCTTCATGACGCTGATAGGGGAGAAAGGGGAAAGTGAGCGCACCCTGCTGGACAACCCTGGACTTGATTTCTGTCGAGGAGCAGTGAGTGTTGGTGGCAATCTGTCCCGTGATGACAACACTGCATCTTTCCATTTCCTTAGGAGCAAGGCTGGGAGACCCCTAAAGCATAAACTAATGCTGCAGATAGATTTTTTTATTCATGCATTGGCTGCATGAGTGAAAAATGTTGCTTTGGTCGAAAAACATTTTTCTACAATCATGTGTACAATCACAAAAAATGTCTCCTCAAATTAAAATAATCATAATGATCGTAATTATCTTAATGATCATAATCACAATCAGCATTATCATGAATGCACACATGAATACCTGCACAAGTCCAACTGAAATGATGTTAAAATGTCCCTAACTGAACCCAGACATCTTCAAGTTACAGATTGCTTCCCTTTTCTTTCCACTTGTCATCAGGTGGACCAGTACAGGGTGACCAGCAAGGAGCCTTTAGGGGCCCTCTTACTGGTTCGACTGGAGAAAGAAAAGTATTTTGTTGAAGACAACTGGTTCTGTCGATATGTCACAGTGGAACCTCCAGGAGAAAAACGACTTTTGACATTCCCATGTTACCGCTGGCTTATAGGAAATGCCAGGGTGGAAATAAGAGAAGGAACAGGTAGGAGGAATTTCAAGACTCAACTTCAACTGAGTTCAGATGATGTACATTTAAAGAATTGAAAGTGAATGCTGCTTGCATGCTGACTTGACATGTTTGAGTTTCTTCGTATACCTAGTCTATGTGGCCCATATGTTTGGTTATTGAATGATCCAAAAAATTACAGCTCAGCTCCAACTACTCCCAACGTGCACTGAGAGGAACATAGATCTGTTTAGATGAAGACGCCAACAACTCTTGAAATACTAAGGAATAACTTTATTATTAGGCCAACATGTATTGGTCAGTGTAGCCATCATCAGGGTCTTTTCATTTTCAAATGAATCAGTCACACATTCAGAGAAAGTTCAGACGATACTCTCTGACAGTGAGGGATGATTTGCTGTTCTTCTCATTTAGATCATTTACCTCTCAGGAACAAGAACAGCCAAACTGAATTTACGTGTCGTAACCATTATGGGTCTGAAGAGTCTTTAGGTTTCATGTGTCGATGGCGAAAACTCTGCAGGCGAACCGTGGTGACACACAGGTCTTCATCTAGTACCGCTCCACTGGTTACACACAGTTCACCCTGAGAGATGAATGTTAAAACCACACTCCCCGTTTAGGAAGGTACATGGTCTGATTTTGGGTAAAAAGAAAAAGATGGCAAAGAACAAGAGTTTTATTCACACTTGCTGCCAAATCCATATGTTAATCTGGCCTAACAACAGAACATGTCAGGTTTTACTTTCTGCTTTCACAGCAAAGACCCTGGTGGATGACTCCTCAGCAGAGTTGCTGCAACACAGGAAGGTGGAGTTGCAAGAGAGACAAAATACCTTCAGGTCCCACAAATACAATAAAACAATGAAGAACTATTTTTTATCCCCCCACTGTGATTTAAGGTTTGTCCGTGTTTGTCAGGTGGGTAACGTGGGCCACGGGGATTCCTAGATGTGTTGATGCCAAAACAGAAACGGACTTACCCCAAGATGTTCGCTTTGACAACGAGAAGAGAAGTGATTTCGAACATTCATTGCAATATGCGTGAGTGACACACACACACACACACACCTACACACCTACACACACACACACACACACACACACACACACACACACACACACACACACACACACACACACACACAGAGAGATTTGTATTTCTGTAAATTTCAGGACTTTGCATCGACTTCTATTCATTTCATTTTAGTAAATGCAAACCCAGACATTTTCCCAAACCTAACGGATATTCAGACCTTACCTCCCCAGCACAGGACAGGTCATCCTTGATACTGTAAGCGACAATAAATGTGAAAATGGGTCTTCTTGCTTAGCTTGCTTGAGCTGTCCCTGAAGAAGCTGGCCATCGCTTTTGGGAAATCATGGAATGACCTGGATGACTTCAAACGCATCTTCTGGAAACTGAGGAGCCCAATAGCTGGTAAGCAAACTTATATCACATATAAGCATCTATTATAGGTGACAGAAAAACATTTTTAGGTTTTATTCTCAAGAAATGATTTTTGAGGATGGCTTTTAGTCAGAAGTGTCAACAAATCCTTCATGAGGGATTCTAAAGAAAGAAAGAGAGAAATATGTCAACTATGCAGAGGAAAGGGAAAAAATCAGAATTAAAATTTCAGAACTACACACATTACAAATAAATAACTTAATTGTCCATAATGAGAAAGTGCGCTGTGTTGTGATATATGCAGTAATGCAGAAATGTTTTTGTTTTCCACCTACAGTTTAATCACAACTGCTGTTTTGGTATAACATAATTCAACTAATTTTAACATTAGTTGTCTTTATGAATATGGCGCCAGTTCACAACACGCATCATTTCAACACACTTCATGTGAAACAAGTTTAACTCCCATCCGTCCATCCATCCATCCATCCATCCATCCATCCATCCATCCATCCATCCATCCATCCATCCATCCATCCATCCATCCATCAGAGTTGGGTTCTCTCTCCCAGACATTTGGTCCAGCTCCTCTGGGGTAATCCTAGGTTGTTTTGAAGCTAACTGTGAAACATAGTCCCTCCAATGTGTGCTGTGTCTTCCCCTCCTGGTGGGATGTGCTCATCCAGGAGGATGGAGGAGCAGCGGCTCTACTCTGAGTCCCTCCTGTACGACTGAGCTTCTCAGAGAGCGCCCAGACACCCTACGGAGAAAACTCATTTCGGCCGCTTGCATGTGTGATCTTGTTCTTTCGGTCATGACCCACAGCCCGTGACCGTAAATGAGGGTAGGAATGTAGATCGACAGGTAAATCGAGAGCTTCACCTTTAAACTACTCTCTCTTCACCACAACAGGCAGGTACAGCACCTGTTCACTGCAGACACTGCACCTATCCACCTGCTGATCGTTCGCTCGCTCCATTTTTCCCTCACTCTTGAAAAAGATTCTGAGATACTTAATCAGCTGCTTCTGTGCATTTAGATTATTCACGCCTCTGATTAGAATACATCCTGGTCAAAATTTCCTGGGTACTTCCAACTGGAAGAAGACCTGGGCACAGACCCCCATGATCTCTGCAGAGTGTACATCTGGACTTTAAGTACATTTCTAATGGAGAATATCACTGGGCAGAGAGGTATCTGAGTTTCCCTGTTGGACATAATAACCCCTCACAACCTAATCTCAGATTAGCAGAAGACAGGAGATTGATTCACCTGAATTCCCACAACACAGAGGCAGAAGAATGGCAGGGCTGGTCAATTTTAAATTACAATTTTTTTGTTTAAGTTCATTTTAAAGACATGAATTATTTGCTGGAATTATTTGCCCAAGCAAAACAGGAAGTGGCATTGTGAAAAAGGCCTGAAGTAGGGTTATTAGAAAATAAAATGATTCAATTCGCATGAACTTACAAATGAGATTTTGTGCAAAATTTCATTTCATATTCTAACACACGTGTTACATCACAAACATCCGCATTGTAGTTCATAGACAGTATCCTAAACTAATATTTGCTGCTTTTTTAATAAAGACAATTAAGCAGATCAGATCAAGTTGAGTTACTTTTTTGATATTTCAAAAACATATTTAGTAATGCAAACATGGATGTTGTGATTTCAGAGTATTGCATGGATCACTGGAAGGAGGACTGGCTCTTCGGCTACCAGTGTTTGAACGGCAGCAACCCAAGAATGATCAAGAAGTGTTCGGTTCTGCCAGGAAACTTCCCCGTCACATCGGATATGGTCCAGAGCTCAATGCCAGCAAAAACCAACCTGGACAAAGAACTCAAGGTGGAGAAAAATTCAGCACTGCAGATGCACTTATTTATCAGATACACTTTTTTTTCCCGTTCAAAAGGAATATTCTCTAAAGTTACACACTCCGGTCCTCTTTTTCTTTGCTCCTGTGTTTAATCTCTCCAGGCAGGAAACGTATTCCTGCTGGACTACGCCATCATGGACGGGGTTCCTGCAAACACAATCAAGGGCAAACCTCAGTTCATAGCTGCTCCGCTCTGCCTGCTGTACCAGCATCCAGATGAAGGACTCGTTCCTATTGCAATTCAAGTATTACATTTAAACTGGTTTTACTTCAAAAACGCTAAATCATTTAACTGCAAACTCTGAGGAAGTATTCAACTGATAAAAGGTTATTTGAAAAGTTGTCAGTATAATCCTTGGAAAACAAAGGATTGGAACAAAAAGTACACTTGAAAAATTTCCATCAACTTATGTGGTTAACTAAATATATTGAATTTGCATAAACTCAGAGTTTTAGGTCTAAAATATGTCAATTATTCAAAAAAAACACAAAACATGGCACAGCAAAATTATCCATCTCTCCTGAATTAAAATATTTGACCAGTATTACTCAGAAACTGTGTGATAAATCAGAGAATATCACATATATTTTTAAGTCAGTCAACTTTCCATACAGTCAGACCAGCTCAGGTGAAGGTGGAGAAATATAAGGAATGAATTATAAAATGATTAATTTAGAGGACTTTGAAGGAAGACTTTTTACTATGAAAATTATGTTTAGAATAAGATCTTAACAATTATTGGAATTTCTTTACAAATATTTACATATACGTTGCGTTCGGATAAGTTATATGAAAAATTACTACAAGGTTTATGACCAGATTATAACAAACGAAAGGTAACAAAACTGATGGTTGGTGGTAAAACCTCGTGTATTTTTTTAAACATGCGTAGGAGTCGCTAATGCCTGGACTCTCCTTTGCTTTGTCTTCAGCTGGATCAGACTCCAAGCCTGGACACGCCCATATTCCTGCCCACAGACCCCCCTCTGGCCTGGCTGCTGGCCAAGATGTGGGTGCGTCACTCAGAATTCCAGGTTTTCCAGCTCTTGTCTCACCTTCTCCGGACTCACCTGGTGGTCGAGGTGTTCTGTGTCGCAACTCTTCGACAGCTGCCTGCGGTGCACCCCATATACAAGGTAATTATTGCTTGTGGCATCCGACACATTCTGCTCAGTTTCATACGTGTTGACAGATTTTTGTAAATCACACAAATGAAGTTTTGGAATTTGAGCCACCTAAATGTGCAATTTTCTGACAATTAGTGCTATGCTGCTTACATAAAGTATATTGTTCCAAAAATGTGTCCAGTCATGCAGATCATATGTATATTTAGGAAGCATGAAGAGTTTAGCTGATGAGGTGAGGTGACAGAAGAGCTGAGTCATTTCTTTTTTTATTCCCTGAAATCTGCCTGCCTTGTTTGATTTGATAATGGTTAGTATTTTTATTATAACACTGGTTCATGTTACTCCTTGTGTTTCTCATTCTTGCAGCTCCTGGCTCCTCATCTGCGCTACACACTGGAGATCAACTGCAGGGGGCGAACTCAGCTCATCTCTCCCAACGGCATTTTCAAACGAGTATGCCGCTACATTAGTTGATGAAGTGCAAATATCTCTAGAAACGCCAACGACACCAAGAGCAACAATCTTTTTATGGCAACACTTTATTTGAAGGGGTGTGCATAACATCTCTTATGAAGAGGAAGGAGTCTTCATGAATGTTTGACTTTTGTCATGAAGTGTCATTTGGTAAATAATGACACTTTTAATGCATAGTTGCACTAAAAGTTGCATTAAAAGTCCATTAAAAGTCCATTAAAAGTGTAATTATTTACCGAATGACACTTTGACAATAGTTGTAAACATTCATGAACACTAATTCATCTTCATGACCGGTGTTCTGTCCTGTTTATGACAGTGTCATGTCAGTCTGATTCACACCCCTTCAAATAAAGCACGACCCTTTTTATTGATATCATGCGAAAATAACAAAAATGTGTCAGTTCTCCCTCTGTAGCATCGCTTGCAGTCTGAGGATGGTGGTGACTGTCGTCCTGTTTGTGGACAGGTTGTGTCTACAGGCGGTGATGGCCTCCTGATTCTTGCCCAGAGGGAATATGAGGTGTTGACTTATCGCTCCCTTCAGCCACACTTTGACTTCACTGATAGAGGAGTGTTTCAGGTCCCCAACTATTTCTACAGAGAAAATTCCCTGATGCTGTGGGAAGCCATTCATAGGTACCTTTATCTTTGTACATCTGACTTCTCATCTTTAGTTTTCCTTTGGTAGGAAATGTAAGAACCAGTCTTACCATGCACCTCATACGATCTCTCAATTCTATAGAATAATGTAGAATCATTGTAGGACATGATTTTTACAGTGTTAACTCACTATGTTGTCAAAGCCTCCTGTGCTCCACTTGGAGGCTCATACAGAACACATCTCTGAACAGGTCTTTAGTTTCTTATAGGTGCATAATAAATAACTGCAGGTCTCTGCTTAGTTTCGTCTCAGATATGGTGAGTCTGTACTACCACACAGACCAGAATGTGGAGAAGGACCAGGAGCTGCAAGCCTGGATCAAAGACATAACAGAGGAAGGCTTCACTGAACTTCCCAACTTTGGTAAGTCATTCTTAGTGATTCTTTATGGAAATAGTTGTTTATTTATTTTGGAAACATGCCAACGAGTGTCCAATGATCAAGCCTTTCCTCTTTTGGCTTGGCCAGTTCATGTCTGTAAAAGTGTCTGGAAGCAAGAGAAAGAGGGATGTCTGGGTTGTCAAGGCAACAGGTCTAACACCTGTTGGACAGAAGAACAGGCAGAAATCCGACTAGGGCTCTAATGTTTGCTTCCCCATGTTGTTGCACTTCTAGCGACATCCATCCATACATCCAACCAGCCATTCTAACTTCACTCTAAAAAGATCTACTTGTCTTGGTACCATGTGCTCCATACATCCATACCTATATCCATACATACATACTAGTGTATGTGTCAGGTTGCAGCTGCCATTGAGTGAGACAAGGCAATGCAGAAACACAGAAGACAACCATTCATTCATTTCCTCAGACCTAAGAGCTTTTACTACCAGCCTGCCAGACCATCAGGTGTGAAAACAGTCTAAAAGCCCCAAAGCTCATGACATGATTTCATGAGAGAGTTGTTTCTGTATAAGTCATCGGAGGGGTGAAGAGTAGATGAGGTATTACAGAATTATTTTTTTTTATCCTCTTTGTTGTGTTCATGTTTTTTAGGTCTACCAAATAAACTCTGCAGCAAAAAGGAACTGTCCACTCTACTGACTGTGGTCATCTTCACGAGCACAGCTCAGCATGCCGCAACTAACAATGGACAGGTAAATCACACAAAAAGGTCTGAAATGACCAAACCAACTAAATTACAGATCCAAAATTTCTTACTGATGGATTAAACCTGAAGGAGGCGCTGTTCTGTCCACAGTCTCCACTACAACCAGTGTTCTGTTGTTTTTAGTTTGACTGGTGTGCCTGGGTTCCCAACACCCCATGCACCATGAGACTCCCCCCACCGACGGATAAAGATGCTGTTACCATGGAAATGATCATGGCCTCCCTTCCTGATGTGGGCCAGTCCTGTGTGCAGATGGCGATCACATGGCATCTGGGACGAGCGCAGCCAGACGCAGTGAGCCTGTGATTTTATTCATTATACAGTCAGGAGGAAAAAATGAGGACACCCTTTGAGATTCTAATTTAAATTACAACACCACTTAAGAACTTAAGAGGAATACATAATCTAAACAGAAGAGGGTAAAGTTTTCTGTCCGATGCCGTTTTCAGAGCTAAATTTCCTCATTATTTTACTTAAAATGACATGTTGCATTGCATAAGGTGCAAATTATTAATTTAGTGCATTTAAAAGTCAGACATTTGGCTGGGTTTGCTCTACTCTGTGGAAATCACGTGACGATCCAACAAGCTGACCGAAACCAGAGGAGGTTGGAACAGTTCAGGGGTTTTGGGAAGGTCTTAAGAGTGTTTTAAATCAGTACAAAAATGTAAATATTGACTGTATGAGAATTTCAAAAAGTTTGAAATCATTTAAAGAGCTGATTTACTTATAAGGCAAACTTCATTTTTCAAACGTTCCATGCTTTGGTTACCTGCTGAAAAAGCCAACAAGTAATTAAAATCAAAAAGCTTAAACTTTTACACAAACCTGATGGCTATGAGAGCAGAGTGTGCAGGAAGCCACCATTTTGTCTGTGTTCAGGGTGAAAACATGTAAACTTTAAACAAGAAGTTTGTAAACTTTAAAAATTATGTAGCATTATGTTATTAAAACTAAAGTTTAATCAGTAATACTTTTATAACAAATTTCTGTCAGATCATGATTTCTTGGTTAATGTCAAGTTGCCATGACGAAGACATTTTGAATAATGTCAACTTTGTGTTTAAGTGTCATGATTTACTGAATGACACTTTATGACAACTGTCATAAATATTCATGAAGACTTATTCATGTTCATAACAGGTGTTATGTCATGCTGTGAATGATGACAGTCTTATTGACAACCCGTCAAATAAAGTGTTACCCTAATGGTGAAGTATGCTGGACACATTATTGATGATTAACAGGTGTCTTGTTATCCATAGTCTTTACTGTTTTATCCAGTATTCAGTGAAATGAAACCACTTCTTTTTAACTGCTTGCTGTTTGCTTTTTGCCCAGATTCCTTTGGGCCAGTACACACAGGAACACTTCACCGAGCCTCTGGCCCTGGAACTGATTGAAACGTTCAAGATGAAGCTGAAGGAGATCGAGGACCAGATCCTGGATCAGAATTCAGGACTGGACCTTCAGTACCTCGTCCTTCTGCCCAGCCGCATAGAAAACAGCATCACCATATAGAAACACATTCAGTGTAATCATCACACCACTTCCTTTGTCTATCTTGAGCAGTGCTTGATTTCTTTTGAAACTTTGAAGAAAGCCACGTTGCCATGGAAACCCCAGGGAGAGGAACCAGGCCGTCTGTCTGGTGCAGTGAAGGATGGTGATGGATTTCATCAAACATGGCGATAGGCTTATTTAATCCAAAATCTAAACTTTATGCTAAGTTATTAGCATGATTAGGTGAGTGGTTCTATTAAAACTATTGCAACATTTTTAAAGAACCCATAATTATGAACCAAGAAACGATGCTGTGTTTGGGTCGTAACCAAGCAACGCATCCATGTGAACGCTTGATATGGCCTGGTTGGTGTTTTACAATGTTCTGTGAATAACTTACATGTTTCTCTGACAGTTTATCATAACAGGGAACAAAGGCGACCAAACATATTCAGTCATATTCAATATGTTATGTGGTCCAATGAATAAAAATACCTTTTGAAAAGAATCCAAGCATGTAATCAACCTTCTTTTCATTTCACATAAACTAACTAAAGTTAGTTCACATAAACTAACTAAAATTACATAAACTAACTAAAGTTAGTTTATGTGAAACTAACATAACTAAAATGCAATGATTTTATTGATCTGATAAAATATTTGAATCTTAAATGTTTTCATTTAGCTATAATTAGAAAGCTGTAATTAAAAATAAAGGCTGAAAAACATCAGTCTGTGTGGAATCAACCTATGTGATATGCTTCATTTGATGAATAAAATAAAATAAAGTTACATTTCAACACAATCCTAATTTATTGAATCTCTAAACGTAGCATGGGAGATTATTTTCAGGTTCCTCTGCAGTGGAACCAGCTAAGCTTAAAACTTTCCTTTTTGATAAAGCTTAAAGTTTGACTGGTTTAGGTTATCCTGAACTACTTCTTTAGTTGAGCTGCCATGGGTTAATATACCCACCACTTCTTCTTACTTTCTTCTTCTACTGCTCTCCATTTTTGCAAATTTGCTGTTATTTCAGCTGTTAACTTGTTTCTCTGCCACGATTCTATGTGGCTCTATACAGCATCATGACTCTTTCACGAGCAGCTAAACGTTCCAGCTATGTTTAATGGCATCTCGGAAAATGTGGGGGAAAGAGGGCACAGATATGGGAAATGCAGATCTGTACAACCTCACCTTACATCTTAGCCTCCTATCTGAGTCAATCCTGCGTGTTTGGAGACAAACTATGGACACTAACGCTCTAAAGAGGATGACCCTGCACACAACAAAATAATAATAATAATAATATTAATGACGTCCTGCGAATGTACACACCACATGAGAAAGCAAGGGTTGTTTGGAACTCCCATTTTGGAGAAAGATGTGAATTGATGTCATGCACTAAAATTTCATTAAGAGTTCAGAATTAAAATTCAAAAATACTTTATTGATCCCAAAGGGAAATTAAACGTAACTCATGAATTCAGTGTTTTTGTAGATGCTGACGTGTTCTGGCTGTTTATCCATCAGGATGGACGGAAGTGATGGTTTGAACTTCCTCCTCTCTCTCCTCTTTGCTCCTGTTCTGCCTCCTTTTCTACTCCTCTGGGATTTTGGACTTCACTTGTGGTATTATTTCAGCTTTTCCAATGTTAATCAGCTGCTGATAAGATGCTTAAGCATCATAACAAAACACCAAAAGTATGAAACATTATTGCCCAGAATCAGTCCAACTACACAGTATCCAAACAAGAAGGAACACTTGTCCAAAAAAAAGCTATTTTCCTCCAAAAAGGCAGGAATGAAATTTTGAAAGAGAAGAAATCTCAATGAAAGTTCAGAGCTACTCCAACACGCTGCCACCCTGAAAGAGCAGGACAGACTGGGAAACATCTGGATGAAAAGGGAAAGACTGAGTGAAGAGAGGAACCAAAGAGGAATAAAAGTGTGTCTCTGTATGTCAGAAGTCTCCTTGAAATGCCAGAGATGTTCAATGGGAGATTCTTCAACGACTGGACTGGAAGGACAACAAGGTGCCCGGTTATTTTAGGAACGTGTGCAAAAAGCAAAGCGACGGAGCTGCATCTGCAGACAACAGGCTGGTCCCTGTGCTCAGTGTGTGTCTGACTCTCATGTATTTTTTCATGTAATTTTTTCACAAGTCAAGCTGGGTGGAAAAGAGGCTGGCTGTTAGAGAGATGAGAGTGCTGGTCTCAGACCACTAAACAAGGAGAAACATTTCATAACTCTCCACCGATTTTGACGTAAACCAAAACGTCACCATGCCGACATCATGAATATTGTTTCCCACTGCCACAAAATAAAACATGATTTTTTTTTTCAGCTCCAAATACAGATCCATTTAATAAATTAGAGTAATTTTTGAAAAGCTGTTTGAGTAAAGTTCACTAACTGAAATGTCATATACAGTAGATTAATTACACAAAGAACAATGTTTTCAAGCCTTTATTTATATTAATTATGAGGATTTTCCACTTAAAGATAAAGAGAACACATCATTATTGACAGCACATGTAAAATTAGAGTAATACAAAATATTCCAATACAGAAATGTGGGCTACAGAAAATAAGTCTGTTTAATACCTGATCAAACTTTTGAACTTAGAAATGAACCTCATTGGGACATGTACTCTAATATACTGTCCAGCTTAAAGAAAAAAACTAAACAAACACACACAAGAAAAAATCTGAAGTCATTGTTTTTTGGATTCTAAAAGACAAGATTAGAAATCAAAGTGGAGAAATGGAGCTAAAGCCACAGAGCGAGAAAAACACATCATGGATCCTGAAGTGCAACAACTAAAGAAGGTCTGGCAATGAAACACTCTGCTGTCTGCTAATCCAAGACTAGATAGTTTTTCACCAAAGGGATGACAGGAGACGTTTTCAATGAATTAGGTTCTATCCAGATCTCTATAAAGAAGAAAAAGAAGAAGAAAACAATCAGCCAGCTGATTCAGGCTAAATGACTAACAGAAAATATACATTTTCTGGAATCCCAGCAATGCCTGAGACGTTCAGAAAGTGTTTAAATCAGTGCTGAAAACATTATTGTTTAAAATTGTTTTTCCACAAAAGCCAAAGATTGCTTTATCGCTGCTGTCTCCGATTTTTATTTGCTTAATTTTAGTTTAACTTTTAACTTGTGGTACTTCCTCTGTCTTTTTAAGTATCAGGCTTTTTTTTTTTTTCTTCAAATTTCTTTTCCGTTGTTCTTGCTGTGCAGCACTTTGAATCTCCCACTGTGCAAATAAACATGCCTTGCCTGCTGTGTTTGCTCATCTCCTGTGCATGAATGGAAAGATAAGTAAATAGTCATATTTCTCTACGGTCTTATCTGCAGTGGTAGGGATTTTTTGGAGCTGTTATGCCCCGTCAATAACTTATTTCCAGATGATCTGTTGATAAAATAATTTTTACAAATCCTCCACCTAAGGGTTAATAAAAGTTAGATTTCTGTGATGCTTGAACTCATTCAGTTTAATATTCTTGCTCTCTTTAAATGTTCACACACAAACTGCAGCTTCCATAATAGTATACATATACAAATGTAAATAACTACAAAGTTGAGCTATATGATGATAAACAGCATGTTTGAAATTTATTGTTTGTGTAATTTATATCATCATCAATGTCATTTAGCAATAAACGACAGACAGTCTTTGTGTTAATAGCTTTGGCACTATTTCACTCCTTATCTATCTATCCTTCAGTGTTTCTTATCATACTTTTTTGTGTATGACAAATTCTTCCTCTTCCTCGTTGTTAATCTGGTCTCCCATAGTTTCCTCCACTGGACCGTCTCCTTTTCCCATCATTCTCAGCGGCAGCAGCCGTCCAGCCTGCCGGGGGCTTTTAGTTCTCCCTGCTGGACAGCAGTGAGCTCCCCCCTTGTCTTTGGTCAGAAAATATAGAAGAGCATTTAGCCACGCGTTGAAGGACGCTAACGGCCGTGTCACCTTGTAGCACATCGATACTGTCGTCATGGTTTCACAGGGAACTTTCCCGGTGACTTTCAGCAGCAGAAAGATGGTTCTGGTCACATGGAAGGGGAAAAAACACAAAGCAAAGAGCAAGGTGATGGTGACGATGGTCCTGATGGATTTACGTCTGCGGCTCGCATACGGAGAACGAGCTCCAAGGAAAACAGAAATCTCCTCATCCTTTCCTATCCCCCTTAACAAGCCGTTGCTTCCTCTTCCGCCTGCTGCAGAGCCACTTCTGCCTCTTCTCTCCACAACCTGGCTGTCACTATTTCTGGGTCCTTTGCGGGATGAGGGTTGGGAATGCAGGGTCTTAAATATGGTGAGGACTACACGAGAGTAACACCAAGCAATTATGGAAAAGGGTAAAAAGAAGCCAATTAAATGAAGAATAATCCCATAGGGTATGTAGTCAAGAAATTCTTTGTCTATGGCATCGTCCCAACAGTTCTGGTATTCCTCATGGGGCAATCCCAGACCGTTATAGCTGATGTTGCCCTTTAATGATGGCATGTTGTGACTCTTGTTGTAAATCGTTTTACTTGCATTGGTCCATGTTCCTGCCATCCTGGTCACATAGCTTGTCTGGGCAAACCGGAAAATAGGGCAAGTCAAAGCGAACACCACGATCCACACCAACACACAAGTGTTCTTGACAGCTTTCTTGGTCTCCAGGGTGATCACTTTTATCGGGTGGCAGATACCCAGATATCTGTGAATAGAAATGCAAGTGAGGAAGAAGATGGAGCAGTAGAGGTTGAAGTAGAAGAGGAAGCGGACCAGGCGGCACATGAAGTCCCCAAACACCCAGCGGTCATGCATTATGTAACTAGCCACAAGAAATGGCAAAGACAGTCCATACATAAAGTCTGTGGAGGCCAGGTTGACCATGTATATGAGGGAAGCATTCCAGCGCTTGGCTTGACGGAAGGAACGGTAGAGGATGATAAAATTCAAAGTAATGCTAAATATGAAGGTAAACGAGTAACAAATGGGGAGGAAGATGTACTTATAAGATTCATTAATACTACAGGATGAAGCTGGAGGAGTCATGGGGGAAGTGGAAGGAGACAAGGAGCTAAGGACATCCTGGAGCATAGTGGCACTGATGTCTGGAAACTCTACAGCTCTGGATGACATGGGCGGGATGAAGCTACGTTAGCTCATCTTCAGGAATCCATCAGGAGAATTGTTTGTAGCTTTCACATCTGCGCGCCATCTTGGATGTGGACGCCCACGTCAGTGAACTGCTGTTGACCTAGAAACAAAGATGGAGAATCGTCACCTTTGATCAGCGTTATGCGTCACAGGTGGCTGATGAGCGCTGTGTGTTGTGCTTCTTTCCTCCTCAACTAATGTGACAGAACTTTCCGTGTCAGCAGCAGACCCAGTTAACAAAAACACATGACCTGAAACGATACTTCCACTTTTTTTTTCTTTTTTTCCAACTAAAAATAGAGCAGTGTCGTAAAGTATGACTGGGCATTGTGCCAAGGATGGGTTACTGCTATCACTGAAACAAACAGACCAGTGTCATTTACCAACAAATGTTTGTATATTATTTTTGCATTTATTATTCATTGTGTCTGACCGCAGCCTTAAGAAAACCTTTAGCAAGACAGTAGTAAGTAGAACAGCATAACATTTAAATACAGTCAACAGTGGCACAGTGGTGTCTGTAAGACTATATAACACAGTGTGTTGTGTGTACTACCATATGAACCTCAGTAAAAACAAGATTTGGGACTTTGCTGCATAAGACAACATTGTATATTAAAGGAATTGGACTCATCAGTGAGAGTATTGTATATTTATACATTAAAAACCAAAAAGAGTCAAAGGAGAACTTTCTAACAATGAAATGCTTGAATGAAACCATGAAAACTATAGGATAGAGAAGGTGCCTAGGATGGTATTATTCTTACGTGAAAGTAAATGTGTTTAGTTTTTTGGACTTTGACAACATTGCTCTAAACTAGTGGTGCCCAAGTCCAGTCCTTGAGGTCTGCCTGCTGCTCAGCCGGTCATGTGATGGAGAAGAGACGGATCTAAACGTTGTTGGATGGTAGCTGATGGCTCTAAAAGATGAATACGAGTATTTTTAATGTTTTCACTCAAAGTACAGAACGTCATCACTGAGTGTTTTTCATATTTAAAAATCTTTTATTGGTGTGTAATTTAAGGTGTTCTTCATGTGAAATGTATTAGCATAGTTCCAGACATCCATTACCACAGGATATACCTGCTGATGTCTTTATATTTGTTTTGTTGTTTAATGTAAAACAAAGTAAAAGCTTTTATGAGTTCTGCTGCCATTAAGATATCATTCATGTACTGCATGCATGAACCCTTTGGACTCCCAATGCGGCTCTACTGTGTGAACAATCGGCAGGGGAGAGTGTTAGTATTTGCCCTCTTACAGATTTCCATCTATTTTTACTTTTTGTTATGCCTAAATGTTTTCTTAATTAGCAAATAATTTTTTTATATGAGCCACACATAACCTGAGTAAATACATAGATCGGTTTTCCAATGGTCATTTATTAATTTACGGGTGAAAATATTCCAAACCAACCTGGTCATGTTAAAAAGTGATTATTCCGTTTGTCATGAGCAACCAAGTCCTTTGGATTGAATGGACTTGGGGTCAATTCCCAACAAGCATACATTGCAATTGATCCTAGATATCAAACAGTACATTAAGCTCAATTCATCATTCAAAGTAGCTTATAAAGAAACCCAGTAAACTGAGTCATTTTTTTGCTCAGTTTCACTCACCACACACATCCTCCAAGACCCGGAGAATCAAATCATTAATCAAGTAGAAACTGTCGACATGAAATCAGCAAAAATATCTAAAGCAGCAAAACATCTAAAACAACAATCTAACAAATTAAGAACAGATGAGTCTTTCAGTCTGGAAAGAGTTTCAAAACTATTTCTTCAGACTCCAGTGAACCACACAGTGACACATTATCCTCCAAACGGGAAAACATGGAATATCGATTACTCTTCATAGGAGGAGCCAACCTAAGAAAATTAGTCCAAAGGTACGTCGAAGATTTATCCAAATGGTCCAACCCAAAGCGACATATAAAAAGCAGCATGCCTCACTAGCCTCAGTTAAAGTCAGAGGTCATGACAGAACAATAAGACGCCAACTGAAATTGCACCAGCAGGAGAGTTTAAAGATCAGAAACACCACTGAGCAAAAAAGAGGACAAACACACTGAAGCCTGTCTGACTTTGACCAAAACATTTTTACTTTGATTTCAGAGACTTTTGTGAAAATATATATGTTCTAGAAAGTGGAATTTTCTAGACAGTATGTTTTCTGTTATACATGGTGCAAAACAGACATACAGTAATTACAAAAAATAAATAAATAAATGTAAAAGGTTATGTATCACTAAACCTCAGATATGAAAATGTGACGGCCTGGTCTCTCCGGAAGGTGCAGTTTCACCTAAAGAGCAGGAGTTTTTAAAGAGGCAGGCCCAATTTCAAGGTGTTAAATTACAAAAATACAAAAAAAATTAAGTCACATTTGACACATATGGCATTTTTATAACAGCTGAAGGTAACATAGTTACTTGGTTGAGCTATAAAATGAGCCTGGAAAACACATAATAATGCCCCTTCAATGGTAACGCTTAAAACCTCAACCTGTAGATGAGTCACACGTCTCTCGGTGTTATTTTAATAAAACCCTTCCTGTGTTAATTTTATTAAAACTGTTCCTGTGTTAATGTTAATAAAACTCTTCCTGTGGTATTTTGCGGACCAGAAGCTGAGAGGCTGTATGCACCATTCTAGAATACTTCTGTCTGAATTTATAATGAAGGGGAAATTGAATCCAACACAGCTTAGAGCTTGTGAGTAACGGACTGAACGGAGGACATTCTGACTTCTTTATGACAAACGGAACTAGCCGGTGGTTTCCAGCACCCTCCCTGCTCTCCATCGTTGGCGTGGGTCTTTGCTCGGTTTGTTTGACCTCCTGTCGCACGCTGCTGATTCAGAGTGAATGTTTGCCTTCCTGTGCACAAGGGTATGTTGCTGATTCAGTCCCTTCTACCTCATTAATTCAGCAATAAGTAACCATACCTGACCATGGCCTCGCCATGCATCCTCCGTACACAGGTCATTTTGTCCCCCCACAGGATTGATTCCTGTCATAATTAAAGTTAAATGTCATGTCAAGCCACGTGCTGAGAGATTTTACAAGTCAGAGAATTTCAACAGAACAGGATTCAGTCAACCAGCTTTTTTGCTCTCAATGGGTTTAACCTACAGCGACAAAAATCAAAACTGTAGGTGTTAGTGGGCCATCTACATATGTATATATGTACATATGTATGAGTATTTATATATGTGATGTAGAACACAATACTAATATGTACAGTATTGTACATATTAGGACAACATGAATAGAAAATAAAGTTCATTACAAACTACAACATTTTCCGTTCGGTGTGCTGATGAGTTTGTCCAACAAAGAATAAGACAAGTTCAGTCTTCAATGTTTCAGTGATTTCTTTCCGCGCTCATGCAGATCTATTTTTGTTCAGTCGTTTCAGTGCATAATGTATAATAAGTGAGGAGGCTGCAGAGCCTGTTGACCTGGCAACATGGCCGCAGAGTTTCAGGTCATCCCCAACGCCTCCGGACCTTGAACTGGGAAAAAACCCGTCTCTGAAGGGCAGCTTGTGTCTAATGCTGGTCTGAAGTTACATCAGAACTTCATTTTATAGGACTTGGTAACCGCAGCAACCACACATGCCCTGTAGATTTCTGTAACTCTAAAACAGTTACATGTTTTTAAATGACAAAATAAAAGCAAAATACAAACAGTAACAGTGTTCATAAAATGTTTGGGATAAACATTGACAAATTGGATTTGATATTCACTGACCAGATTACTGGGAGCCATGCATTTATAAATGAACACAAACTCCTGGTTACCTGAATTTTTTATTTATTTTTTTTTGCTTTAAAAATAATTTAGACATCCTACTTTTAAACTTCTTCTGGAGTTATAGTGCTTCAACAATTTCAATCCATATATTAAAACTTTTTTTTTTTTTTTACTGAAAAATATCTTTCACTGCTTCAGCTAATGCTGTGATCCACAAATAAACACCGACATCCCTGCATGGCAGCCAGTAACTCAGCGTTCGGCCAAGGAAGCTGCATCAAACTCTGAACAAGTCGACTGCTACAATCTGCCTACCTGATCTCAGGAGGAAGTTGACCCTACAGCTCCAGGCCCATCTGTTGCTCATCAACTCCCGAGATGTAAAAAAAAATAAAAAATGAAAAGATTCCAAATTCTTAAGAGTTCAACACAGAATGCCAAGCAGAACAAAAGCGGACTTCCTTCAGGCAGAACGCCTCCTGGTTGTCGGCAAACAGCAGCAGGAATCAGCAGACGTTCACACAGTTGGACCACTTCAGCTTTCGCCTCAATTTGCTGCTTAGAACAGTCAGAGTGGTTTCCATGGTGACCCAGTCCCTCCCTCTGTGCTTCAGTGCGTGTCATCCAGTTCTTCTTCCACACTTCACCTTGGAGAGACCATGTTGTCTTTACCTGCTCTGGTTCAGCTCGTCGTTATGAAGAATGGACTTCAATTCGACTTTTCTAGAAGAAGTAGTTTACTAATTATGTTGAAGAAAAACCCAGAGATTATCTCTAAATAAACTGTAGTTCCAGAAAAAAGGTACTCAATGCTCCTCAAGTAAAATAGATTATTTTAAAGCTACAAATATATCTTTCATCCCTGGTAAGAAAGATAAAATAGAATAAAACCAACCATTAGCACGAACCTTCAAATTAAAACAAATGAGAAAGGACTTAAAAAGAAATTCTGATGCAAGCCATCGTTGCTCGGTCTGTAGTCGTCTTGGAAGTGGAAGGTTGTGGGTTTGACGTCAACTTGCCCCTGAGCAGGGCAGCTGGCCCCAAGCTGCTTAACGACGTGTGTGTGTGTGTGTGTGTGTGAACGTGAGCGGACAGCGTGACGTGGTCGGCTATAGAAACTCATTTCTACGGCTGAAAGGTCAAATTCTCCTGAATTTGATCTGTTATGAATTTGCTCAATAAACCAAAAAAGGCTCATGTTTATGTTCTTTAATGTTATGTTTTTTTATACATATGTAAAAAATGATCAGTGTAGAGAATATATGACAGACCGTACATGAGATCTTTAAAAAGTTCAAAGTTGTTTAACAAGTTCATGATGAAATTACACAACTGGTGAAAGTTCAGTGAGACAAATTTCATTAGTAAAAAAAATAAAAATAAAATAAACTGAGCTTCTTGTATGTAAACTTCTGACTGACTCAACAAGGAGGGAGCGGGGTTCGAACCGACAACCTCCGGGTCTGCGACCAAGATGCTCCAACAGGCTTGTTCAGCTTGAATTTCCAAAACCTGAAAGGCTAAAAAGTCCCTTATGAAAGATACTGATTCCCTAGTTTGTATTTCACTTCAAACTCATTTTGGATTTTAGTGACAACTAAATGATTGAAATGTCCTAAAAAAAAAAAAAAAATCACTTTATCACTTTCACATCAATTTAACAATAAGAAACAGGATGGAAAGGTTGATGCTCCACAGTTTAGTGTTAGTTATTTTATTGGTGTCCCAATAAGAAAGTTTATGTTAAATTAAAAACAATATATAGAACTGATGTAGACCCACATGAGCTGGTTCTTGTTCCAGAACTACTATTATGTGGATGCTGGTGTTAAAAAAACTACAGCAAATTTTAAGTATGAGTATCCGATTGTCATTGTTCTTGTGAACATTTTAATTCTAAGTTGACAGAAGCCGTGACCTGTTAGAGCGGAGCCCCAAAACAGCAGGCGGCCACAGAGAAACTGGGATTCTTGTTATTGCTGAAAGGACTGAATGGAATGAATCAAACCATCAAACCTTATGATCCAATCTAAGCTTTCCTCACATCCTCAGCAAACAGGAACTGTTCTTATTTGTGGGTGTAGATCTAGAACGTGTAGAACACGGCAGTCCTCAGTGGTTGAGTAGAAAGCAAGTGGACTTCTCCTGTTTCCTGAACACACAACGTCTCATCGAAAAAACCTCTTCAGTTCTGAAGACGTTTATAAGACTCTGACTTCCAACTAGGCCTGTCACGACAACAGATTTTACAGGACGATATACTGTTCCAGAACTAAAACGATAATGTTGTTTTGAGTTAGTTTCAAGTAATATAACAGCAACAATGGCACAATAATGGCAAGAACACATTCTCACGGATCAATAAACTTTAAACTCTAATGAACATTTAAAGACTGGAGCTGGAAGACATTTGAAATGTTCAAAATAAATAAAAAGAAACAACAAATAAAAAGCATCATGAAGTCTGTGTAAACAAAATTCTTTCAAAAAAAAAAGGAAAAAAATGGGTAGTTGAGAAAAAAAAACACAAGACTGAAAACTTTTATAATTCAATTTTTTGGTAAAAATAGAGAGAAAAGAAAAGAACGATAAATCAAGCAGATGAAAAGTTTTGAGTTTCTTTTAATTTATCATGCGATTAATTGATTATTGTGACAGGCCTGCTTCAAACATGTTCAGAACCGAAGAAGCAGCGAGGATGAGACGCCAAACGTCATTAGGAAACAAGAGAAGAAGTCCAGCTGCCTCTGACTGAAGCTCCTGGCTGTTCTTACATTCTGAGCTGTGTGACCTTAAAACATTTCCAAAAGCCACCGTCCACAGATGGGTCACCTGAGGGGCAAGTAAGTGACAGAAACTTACTGGGATTAGTCTCTCTCATGTGTTCATGCGGTGAAGGAACTCACAGGTGAAGTGGTGATGACTCTCAGCAGCCAGACCAACAAACCCGGCTGGATTTGACTGGAGCGAATGTTTCTTCTGTCCCAGTGCAAACTTTGGAAGTTTGTGTTCAGAGTACTGACAGGAACACTGTGGTGGTGAACGTCTGAGTCCACCTGAGCTATGAGCTCATTCTCTGTTGAAATGGTTTCTGTGCAAAAATCAGATGTGATGCTCGAGACGGGACGCATCACAGAGCGGTCAGATCCTGCACCTCCAGCAGCATGGCGTCCTGCTCCGTCCTCAGCTGGTCCCGGATGTGGAGGCGACTCACCAGCTCAGAGCTCAGGTCTGTTGAAAAGAGGAAACCGAATGAAGCTGGAAGCGCTGCGGAGCCGTGCTGGGTGTTCAGACTCCGGCTCACCTTGTATGTCCTGTCTGAGAGACGCACAGAGGGCCTTCAGCTGCTGCACACTGAGCCGCTCCACATCGCTGAGCTCCAGGTGGGTCCGCTGGGCCACTGCTTCTCTACGACCGGCTGACTGAGAACACAAGAAAGCTCAGCATTTTAACATTTACCTGACACACACACACACCCCTACACACATGCACGCACACACACCAAAGTCTGACTGAAAGCCAAACTCAGATAAAAAACGAGGGTTACCTCTGTGTCAGGCAGAGTCTGGATGTTCAGGAATGTCACTGCGCTAACATTTCAAACTCGATTTCAATAAGAGAAATTCACAATACTTGCTGCCATGGCAACATTTTTTGAAAGAACAAGAAAGATTATACTTTATGCTTTTTAGTTAATAGCGTAGAATATGATCAATCAATTACAATACAACAATATGCTAACTTCTTTAACTAAGGCAAAACCAATAAGTAGTTGAGAATCCAGCTCCATTTTTGAAATGTGTGATTTAAAAATGTTGAACTTAACATTGGAATAGAGGAACCGGGACTTTAAAACTTCAGTTCTACAGTCCATCCACTGAGAGAAGAGACTTCAAATTACTGGTAGTTTATAAATCACTGAAGGGCTCAGCACCACAATGATCTGCTGTTGTTGTGTCAACCTTCCAGAACCTCTCAGGTCTCCTGGTTCTGCTCTGCATCCAGAACCAGAACCAAACATGGAGAACCAGCATTCAGCTTCTATGCACCACAAATCTGGAACAAACTTCCAGGAAAGTGCAAAACAGCCAAAACACTGAGTTCCTTTAAATCTGGACTAAAAACCCAGCTGGTTAGAGAAACATAATCAATGAAACATTTAACAAAGGCACTTGACTAAATTGCTGACTGTGTGTTCTATGACTTTGTATGTTTGTGTCTTTATGACGTAAAGCACTTTGAACTGCCTTGTTGCTGAAATGCGTTATTCAAATAAAATGTGATTTGATTTTGATTTGATTAAACCCTTGAAAAAAGAGTTAATGTTAAATAATATTAATATTCATATTCTTGCCTGTTGGTGCAGGGCAGCATGTAGCTCTGTCACATCCATGCGACACACAGCAGCTGCACTTTTCTACCTTACTGTACTCTGCGCAGCAGCACACCGGTCCTGCTACCTTTTTTCTCTGGTCGGTTCTCAGCCGGTCTCGAAGGTTCCTCAGGGTGTTCCTGAAGCCTCTGGACTTCGGCTCTTCAGACATGGAAGGATTCTGGGAGTTCTTCTGCGTCAGTGCTGTCCTCTTCTGCTGTTGGTGAGGGACAACAAGCTGAAGCACTGAGAGGAATAAACGGACCCGGTTTGATACTGACGGGTCAGGCTGAAGGCTGTTACACGGGAGCTGCTGCTCTTCTTGCTGCACACATCTTTCTCCGGCTCTTCATCCTCTTCCTCCTCACTTTCACTGTTGTTGATGAAGCAGAGCTGGAGATTCATCTGTGTGTGCAGGCTGGAGCAGAAAATAGACCCAATTCTTTTACAAAAATAGTGAAAGTTGATCTTTTTCTGGGTAAGAACTCTACAATAATAATAAAAGCACAGCATATGGATTCAACTGTAGAATTACACAGGCTTTAAGAAGACGGGGGGGAAAAAATCCCTTTTTATGTATGAAAGTGAAATGATATCACATAAGGGAGACAGTAGGCCTTGTTTATGAATGACACTATATAACATCAGCTAAAAAGTCCATAGTGAACAGAATGGAAAACATTACACATGAAGAAATAGTGGAACAACAATCTCAACCTTCCTTTACTTCTGCTCAAACTTCACATTTCTGCTTAAGTTTGTGTCTAATGATCTTCTTTTGGGATTAGACTGCGGAACTTCACTGCTCATTACCGCCCCTAAGTGGTCTAAAAAATATCAACCAAACAAGTCAGACAAACAGTGATGGCTTAAGGCTAAAATTTTGGCTTCAATTATCTCACAGTCATTCAAAATGTGAATGGGTCGGTTTGTATCGACTTTCACACAAATGAGCCTTTTTGAATAAAAATTTATTTTGCTAGTATATACATTTTTGTGACAACCCTAACTTGTAATGAATAACCAGATCATTTGTAAAAGTAAAAGCAGAACTCAATACTGATCTGATGAATTAGCAAAACTGTAAAATCAATACTGAAAAAACTGAATCAGAAGAACACTTGGTGAAACGTGACATATTAGCAGAAACATCAGAAAAGCGTGAAATATTACCTGTAGCACAACAATCAGCTGAAAACTGGAAAAATGATGAAAGGTAACCCGGGTGTGTTGTCGGGAACAAAAGCAGACTTTAGTTTTATTTGCTGAGGTTTGTTCTATTATTAAAGAGATGAAACATAAGGACTGACTAAGGAAGAGGTAGAAATGTCCTCTTCCCCCCACCCACCGCTGGCCTAATCTGGATAAATTTATAAAGTGGTGAGTAAATCTGAACAACACAGACCAGTGTGGAGGCTTTGGAACTAGAGCAGAATGTGATGTCATTCTTGTTGCCTTACTATTGATTGTTTAGGTAACAAACTGAACCAGGGGTAATACCTGCAACTTTCTAACACTGGAAAATATTGAGATAAAACTTTACGTCCATCTGACCCTCCACTGCTCTCACCTGGTGTATGCTTTTAGCAGCTGTCATACTAAAGATGCTGAGGTGAATCACAATTAATGTCATCAAAGTTTTCAACAACATTATCACGAGTATATATTTTCTTGATATGGTGCAGATGTGGTCAAGTTCCTTTTACCTCAAATCATTACAGAATGATTAGCCCCGCCCTTTTATCGATCTGGAAATGTAATGTGTCACACCTGAATGCAGTGTGTGTGTGTGTGTGTGTGTGTGTGTGTGTGTGTGTGAGGGGGGCGCACCGTGATGTCAGAGCCAGAACATGGCTGTTGCAGGCGTCGCTGCCGTCGTCCCAGCTGCCGGCGGTTCTGCCCCGGTCCTCAGTGCGGCCCCTGGGGGCCCCGTCACGCTCCAGAGAGGCTCCGGCCTGGAAACAGCAGCAGCCGTTCATCACGCTCTTTTCTAAGGTCACTTTTGATATTTTTAAATTTGGAAAATAGAAACCGGTTTAGCACCAAGAATCCTTATTTTCTGAACCTGAAACAAGGATTCGTTCTATAGGTTTTTCTTCCATGAATCAATTGACCTTCATTGTTTCATAAGCTGAATGCATCATAAAATTATTGCTTTATTTTAAATTTTAAGAGGAATGAAAAGCCCTCAATTCACAGTTTTTTTCTCTCTTATATTGTACCTCCATTAAATATTGATTAAACCATTCCAAGCTAACATGAAAGATGAATCAGTACTGCCTCAGTCAGAGCTAATACGGCTCCATTAAACTGAAATACACAGTTCTCTGTTTGAACTCCAGAAATACAGCATTTATCTCAACTGTGTCACTGTGTGTTTTCAACAACATATTTATGCTACGGATTGAATTTAAAATTATTTTTAAATACATCAGGCTCGCTCATCTCGGACCCAGACGGATGGAAAGGCAACACCAAGAGACAAAACCTCACACAGCAGATAATGTTTAATCTCATTATTGAATATATTAATATTTATATCTACTCGTGTTCTCATGGAACCGACAGTGGAAAAAAACTGTGAAGATATTTCCAACAATAAAGTTTCAGGGGGTTTCCAAACATCATTAACTGAACTCACTGTTCAGTTAATGATGCATCACAACTCCTCAGATAACAATAAACCATATAAATAACTCACCATGTGGGAGTCACAGGCCATCACTGTCTGACTACGACAGGAAGAGGAAGAAGCTAAGATTTAAATCTGGATGAGACGCAGAGTTCATCTGTCGACATGGTTTCAGGAACAACTCGGCTGCCGAGGTTAACGCTGCGTGAAACATCGCTCTGTCTCTTTAAACTCATAGCTGTGCAGGTTCATCATGTCCACCTGTGATTTATGAATGGCTCTTCTTTCCTGGTTTATGACGAAAAACGTTTTAAGACGGAGGATTCGGGATTGGAGGATACGCCGGCACATATTTAGCAGCATTCTGACGCTTTACTGTTAAATATTTGCAGCTCTCCGTCGTCATGGAGGATGCCGAATTTCAAACATGTACATAAATATAATATTCCAATCTCTTAACACTTCTGCATGGTTCAGCTTTATAAACAGAAGGCAAACTTTTCAGAGTCGTCTGACACACACAACGTACAAATATGACTTATAGTTTCACGTAAATTATCTTTTACTGAAATCAGAAGTTGGAAAATAAGGATTCTTGGTGCTAAGACAAAATGTCATGTTTCACAATTAGAAGCCCTTTTAGCCCAGCAAACATAACATCTAAATCAGCAAAGTCGTCCTGAAACACAGCGACCTTTAACCTCAGAATGTCACAATGATTAGCCTGACTGCTTCAGATTTAATCTGAATAGAACCTTAACAAGAACAGTGTAGCACACTGGTGACTATCTTTCATCAAAAGTGAAGGTAGCATCTTCAGAGATGCGACCTCTGATCTTTTGGCACCAGGCTGAGTTGTGTGGAAGCCTCTAATGCAGAAGGTCGACAGGTTTGGATCACTCTGAGCTACAATTCAGAATTCATTGATCTGAAGGGCTGAAAAGCGAACGGTAGAAACCCGTCGTTAGGAAAGACGTCCTGACCTTCGCTTTTTTCTCCTCCTCCTGCTTCTCAAGCTCAGCGATGCACAGGCTGAGAGCCTCCCAGTGCATGATGGGATTGCCCAGTTCGTCCTTCTCATGGCCCTCTTGCCAAACCATCACCGCCCTCTCAGAGTTTCCATCCTCCACTTCGTTGCAGGTTTCATCATCGCTTCTTGCATCGTCCTCCGCTTCGTTGCTTTCCTTCTCCTCTTGCTGCTCCCACTGCTTTTCTTTTTCTCCTTCCATCTTTAACTGGGAAAACAGTTTGATACAAGTCAACATGACTTGGAGAGAGAAAAAAACAAACACTAGAAACATCGCAGCAGTGTAAAATGTTAAGATGGTGTCAGATACTGTATACATGTAGTTACAGGAGAACCACCTTATTATTTAAAAAATAATATTTTGGGGTTTTTTTCTGAATCCCATCTTCATTCAGCCACGTGATGCTATTAGAATCATTGTGAATACTGTATTATAAAACATTTAAATTAATAAAACCATAACATAACAATAAATTTAAAAAATAACCCAAACATGAAATTCACTTTTTTGTTGTTGTTGGTTCTTTAAAAAAAAAAAAATCAAAAATCAAACATGCATTTATATTTGACTACTGGAGAGACTACAATTGGTTTCATGAAAAACATTGGTTGCTTGTTGAAACTTGTCTAAAACTTTTCAGCCGGTTATTAGACAGAAGTGGTCGGAACCGAGGAGACTGTAGACTAACCTGAAGCTGCGCACTGAACCTCCAGAGGGGGAAGAAAACGGCCGAGGACGTTTTCGCAGTTAGCTCATCTTGTTCCGCGGCTCCTCGCGGGCCATTTTACCTCGTCTTCAACTTTTCTCAGATGCCTCCGTCCGTCTGTCTGTTTGTCTGTCTGTCCTCTTTGGAGCAAAACCAGGAGGAGGTTTTGTTCAGAAGACACCCTCAGCTCTCGTGTGTCGGGTTTGAACTGTTGTTTTTCTGTCTTCCAGGGGAATCTCTGTTCTGCTGGTTGTTCCCAGAAAGAAATGCAACAAAAAGAAATCGGGAGAAAGTTCGAGGAATCTTAAAGAAACACGAGCGACAGCAAAAGAGGAGAAGAAGAAAAGGAACTTCCTGTTGCTGCCTTCAAAATAATTGCGGTGACATTTTGGCAGTGACATAAAATGTCACAAATTTACACATTCTGATAGATAGATAGATAGATAGATAGATAGATAGATAGATAGATAGATAGATAGATAGATAGATAGATAGATAGATAGATCATAATGCTGCTGCAACAATCTTTCAATGTTGACATGATGATGAAAAGTGTTTTTGTAACAATTACTGTCTAGAACTGATACAAAACTATATAAAAATACCTACTTTTCATCAGACCATAACTCAGACTCCCACAAGCACTTGGAAGATTTTTCAGTAATGTTTAATTTAACAGGAAATCCTCTGAAATTTCTCCAAAATACAATGTTTTCTTATGATCAAGTAGATACATGTAAAAAAAAAAAAAGATGTTAATAATTGAATCATTTCAACTAGACTAAACACTATTCTAGCCACTGACGTTATCAAAGCATGCTCTGAAATATTCTTTGTTAAACCAGTTTTATAAAGTATTGGTCTTTTTATGACCTGGCTAAGTGCAAAGGTGTAAAAAACAAAGAAAACAATAGGAATCCAACTTCTATTAGCTTCTGAGAGTTGAGTCAGAATGAATGATATGAATGGATGGAAACAAAGACAGAAGTCTGACCAGTTGACACAGAACAACGTCTTAAAGTTGTGTGTAACTGGGGCAACCAATGTAGCTAAAATATAATTGTGTGACTTTTATTCACTTAAATATCTCAGAGAGATAGTTTTCAATGGCTTAAAGATTCCAGGGAGGAACTACTAAACATCTAATTGTCTTTAGACATTTAACAGCCACAGGATTCATACAATTTAGGCTCCCTAATAAAGGGGCAGGAGACTGACGAAAAAACATTTTAATAGGAATCATAATTTTAAATGTATATTAAAAACTATGAGTCATGCATGTGGTGTGACAGTAAGAAAATTTGTTTATTTATGCTTTGTGATAAGTTTATTTGATAGCGACAGATACACAGTAAGAGAGAAACTGATGATGCTTTTAGCATGAGCTAATTTGCTCCTCTTGTCCCTAAATGAGCTTTTATAAACACTATGCTTAAGATAAAACAGAATAATGAAGCAACAACAAAAGAATGGGCAGATATTTATATACATCTCTATATATAAAGAGACATATATAAACAGACTGCGTAATAGAAAACATTGGAGCAATAGGACAAAAACTCAGGTAAGTTTGCTTGCTGCTGTGGTCTCTTTCTTCAACGTTTTTCTATGTCTATTCTTCCATTTTGACCTTTCATCGGTCCCATTGGTTTGATTCTGGCGACCTCTTCTGGCTGAGAAGCATACAGAGCAAATCATCAGCTCCTCCTGAATTGTTCCCTTTAGTCAATCGAGTGAAGCAAAATGCAGGGGGCCCGCATGCTTTACTGACTGTTACAATAAATCAAAAACCTTTATCAAATGCAACTTTTATGGTTCTGATACGCTGAAGCAAGAGTCCTAATTAGAATTAAAAGGAGAAATCTTACTTCTCCAATTTAAACTTCTCTTTATTGGTTTCTTGTTCAAATCCAGATCAAATATAAAATGATTCCCAAACAAGAAAGTCTGAATGATTGGGGCCAAACAAGTCAGGATCTTCAACCACTTGATGAACCTTATCAGAGAAGTGTTTTATTAAGTCACTTTCTGTCTTCGGTTTTTACTTTTTGAACTATGTTTAATGAAGTTAAGATCTTGTCATCACTCACAAAGCTGTTTGGGTCTCTCTGAGTTTAACGTGTCGAGTGCCATTCACAGGCAGGACGGATTTCAGTTTGGTACACAGAGCACAGGAAGCCCTGCTACACATGCTGCGACTCAGGAACGGGTTAAGTAGACAGATGCTGCAGAGTCTTTATTTTTGTTGCAATAGGTTAGCATTGATGATACACAGCAATGTACTATGAAGCTAATGAAAGCCTTTAGCACTTACAGTATTAGTGGAAGGAACAAACGACCATTAGGCAGAACATTGATATAAACAGAATAAACAAAAGGGGAAAAAAAAAAGTTTATGGCACTTATGTTATACTCACAATAATATTGCTTTAAAAACACATGTTCAATTCTTGATACAGTTTGTTAGTTTTACTGCATTTAAATATCAAATATATTCCTTTACTGATCTATTTATGTTATTGCTAACATCAAACACAGCTATCAATATATGTTAAAATGACTTAGCTGTATAATAGTTTTGTGTGCAGTACAAATTCTACAGCAAATAACAGTCAGAGTTTGGCAGGATAATCTGGGGATAACAGACTTCAGGACATGCACAATAGTTGTATTGAAGGACAGTGGTAGAGGTACATAGGCAGCGTTTTCCATTAAATAAGAGTGGAGGACTTTGTCTCTCATACAGCCTCTGACATGCAGTCCTTACTTGTAGTAGATACAAGGTACAATCTTATTATTATTTTTTTTTAGATGTACTTCTTTTTAAAGCCGGCAACACAAGTCAGAGCCACGAAAAGGAGCTTCACATGCCAACAAAGGTGCTTGTGAGTCAGAAGTCAATTAGGACGGAGAGATTTAACGTCTCACACACACACACACATGCACGCACGCACCCACATTTGTTTTACCACTTGTGTAAAATAAACCTTTACATAACTCTATACTATAATTAAATCTTCTTAACCCTCAAAAGCTGACTCTGTTCACTCATACACATTGCATGCACACAAGTGGAGGTTAATGAAATGCTAATGAAAAGGGAAAAAAAATGAAGGAAATAAATTTTCTACTTCTTTTGAATTTCAGCAGACAGAGTGAAGACCAGAACAGGTCACTCTGAGGACCTGGGCTTATCAAAAAGACAATTAATAAAAGTTTTAGATTGAAGAACAACATGTCTGTCATCTACATAAAACCACAGATTTGTTTTACTTCACTAAAATTACTCTCAGTGAATGTTTAATACAGAGATAGAGGTTTTTAAAGGAAACCATTAGCTGTTTGAATGACAGTCTTTGACAAAATGATCTTTTAAAAAATATTGATCAAACGTTTTGGACTAAATTACAGAGGTCTTAAATTAGATTCACTAAAAATATGCTGCATTTGTGAGAATAACTGGAAGTAAATATCATGGAGTCATAATGTTTTAGATAGGATCAGTGACAGAGTAGAACTGAGATTGTGCCCACATCTCAACACTGATTTATTTTGCTCTAACACCAGATTTTTTAGAACATATAAAAACTTGAACTCATTCTTTGGGACAGATGTCAGTGTTATGAAAAGCTGTTTTGGCCACTAGGGGCTCCAAAGACTATTATATGCCAAGTACAGGCAAAGACAAAGAACTCAGAGAAATCTGGCTCTACAAAGCAAACAGACAGTCTCGCATTTATGTTGGCAATGAAGAACTGAAATGATTAGAGAGCTCTGGAAATGGGGGGTGCAACAAATACTGGATGTAATTTCCAGTTCGGTCACATTTTTAGTGCCAGAGGAAAAAAGACGCAAATAAAAGATTACGCAATGCTCGGTTTTCTTCTGTCCCCCACATCTCCACCTCTCTTTTCTTCCCCCTCTTTTCCGTCCTTGCCTCCTCTCTCTTCCATTTTGCATCAATTCATCGAATCATGCTGGCTGGCAGGCCAGAGGCTGAGCTAGCACTCTGTCACATTATCTTTCTGCTGAGTGAATTACTCTGCCTCCATTAGACTAACAAGAAAGGAGGACGACACAGGGAGATGGAAATGTGGGTGGTGATAAAAGCTGTGAGGAGGACAAGGAAGGAAGGATGGATCAGAAATGTAGCTCAGAGAGACGGCAGAGAAGATGCGGCTAAGAGATGGGAGAGTAAAAAAAGATTTCTGTGGAGCGAGAGAACAGCAAAAGGAAGAGACAGGGAAGACCAGAAAGTGGGTGGATGATAGGTTAGAGAGAAAGACGACAAGTTAAAATGAGTTAGGGATGAACAACGAAGTAGGAAGAGGACAGAAGAAGAGGAGGAGAATGAAGATGGAGAAAACAAACTAAACCTGACAGGTAAAGAAATATTGAGACATGTTGAGTAATGCTGCGTATGACTTTAAAACCCAGGTTGCTATGACTAAGCAAAGAAATCACAAATGATGAGTAAAGCGGCGTTAAAAGCACTAAAAATAAAATATAGGACACTGAGACTGCAACAAAAGTAAAACACGTTTGTAACTGCTCAAACAGACGACATACAGGGATGCAGGAAAGGAAACATCATGAAGCAAATGTTCACTCTGATGAAATACTGGGAAGAGGAGGAAAAAAAGAGATAACCTTCCCACCTCCCATGGACCGGTGTCACACTTTGATCAGGATCCAAGTTAAACTCAGAGGTTTCAAGCAATTCAAACACACATACACACACACGCATACATACACACGCACACGCAGATGGTAACATCTAGTCTTCATGATTAGTTTCCTCCAGTGTCTTCCCTTTACAGACACAGAAACCTACATTCAGTGAAACAACACGTCAATAAATAGTTTAAATAATATAAATAATATATAAATAAGAATAAAAAGAGTGAGCTTGTGTGTGTTGAGAAACCAAACAGGAACAAAGTCAGTGAGACAAAATGAAACAAGTCGTCTATCTTTCGCCGTCTCCACAGCGTGACGGTGGTCAGTGTGTGGCTCTCAGAGGTCGGTGCAGCGCTCCTGCTTGCTGTAGTGATCAAACTGACTCTTCCAGTGCATCATGTAGGAGGACCAGCGGTGAAACTCCACCTTCCACTGACGCTCTGCCTCATCGATGTTGCCTGAAGATATGAGAACACAAGAGGAGCAGGAAGCAGGTGAGGATTTGAGCGCCACAATAAAATGCTGTCGTAATGCTGTAACGCTGAGAGTAGTCGCATCCAGCAGATGCAAAGGTCAGCATTTTAAAACTGTTGTGAATGACATCAGACACCTTCAATGTTATTATTTGTACTTCACATTTTAATGTAAGATAACATGAAATGAGTTGTGACATTAATCAGTTGAGTTGCTGTTAATCCCACGGAAAGAAATATAGTCAATCACCTCTATTAAAGGCTCAACACCAGGGAGGCAACGTTGCTCCCTCTCCATTCATTTTCTATGGAAGTTGCACGATGAGGCAACAACCGCTTGCCCTCCTCAAGCCAAGACATGGGGGAGGTTTGATCCTGTGAATTTTCCAGGATTGAGCTCGATGTGACGCAAGAAAGCTGAAAAACGTTAAACTTTTATAGCTGGTGTTGTGATCATTTCTCATGTGTCGGATTCACCTGGAAAGGTGGAAAATGTTCGCCTGTCGCTGTTGTTGGTCACTTTGCGTGTGTCAATCCTGTTAGTTCTTTTCTACATCAACAACTTCAACATCAAAGACTGTTGGAGACTTAAAATTATCACTGATGTCACATCCCCATTAAAAGTCTTTAATGCTCTATATAGAAATTACGCCTATCTTCAAATATGCAGGCTTTTTTTTTTTTTTTTAATAAAGGTTGTCTCAATAAATCCTTATGTGTAACAGGAACATGTGCAGCACAGTTTACCTGTGATGTTCAGAAGGCGTGGCAGGAAGCGGTTCCAGAAAGCACACATCTGGTTGCGCAAACCTTTGTGGATTTTGAGAGGGTCGGTGTTGAGTGTGACATGTTTCTGCTCATTCGCCGTAAACAAAGGCCAGCGTTTCCTAGTGTCCACCAGCCCGTCGTTAGGATTTCTAACATGTAGCAAAACGAAGCAGATAAAGACAGTAAGAAAAAAAAAAAATTGGTCAAATTGGACAGAACAGGACATTCCACAACTATAACATTCCCAGTGTTGGAAGGCTTTTATTATATTACAAGCTTAAAGACGAGCAGCCCAGAAAGTTAAAATGTTACTTCACTATAAGTCTTCTGAAGGCAGGAATCAACGGCCTTTGATTAGATTATACTTTGAGGCAATTCTGTTTTGGTTTTAAATGTTAGAGCTGGTGATGAGTCCATCTTTCACGCAACCTTTCAGCTCTCTTTCTAAACACTAAATGAGGATTGCCAAATGCTCCACAGAGGTTTGCTGCACAGTAAGTTGATAACATTACTTGTAGTGTCGTGCTAGCTTAAGGCTACTTTCAAACAAAGGGACCTAATGAATGTAAACTGATTTGTCTTCTTTGGCCTGCTCTACTTTCACTGGTGTCCATCACAGCAGGCTAATCATATTCAGTCTCTGATGTCTTACCCTGTCCGTGCAAAGTTTGCCCAGTATTTCATCATGCGTCGACTCAGATTCTTCTCTTCAGTGGTGTAATTGAGTCTCTTCTCCAGTGGCAACCCAAAGACAAACTCGATTTCATAGCCATGGATGACTCCCATCCACTCTGGCCAGGCTAAATTAGAAGCCCGGTGGTCAAACAGGTAGAGGTACACGCCGCCTTTGGAATGCATGGGAAGAAAAGTTTATAATGAGGAAATGAACCAGATAAAGCACAGAGGCACCAACATGTGACTTACCTTGTGAGTTTCCTGCACTATTCATCATGCCCAGGTTCGCCTTAAGAGTGTGGTGCTGTGCATATGAGCGAGCAAAATGTGCCAGTGGGCAAATTACATTGTGATCACCAACAATGTCGTCCATGGCGTCGCGGTTTTTCACTCCGTTATTCTCATCCATCCAGTCGGTGTACTGCAGCACCACTGCCTCCAAGCCGATATCATTTGCGTGCGGTACGCTCAGTCGTACACCTGGCAAAATAAAATGAAATAAATAGATAAATAAATAATCACAGATATATATACATATAAAAACATTGGTATTGTTTTTACATTTTCTGTTTCCCCTGAACCAGTCATTTCCTTTTGTTAATAAACTTGCATACTGTATATTGGATTGTGTTTGTTAGATACTTGTGCAGTACCTTGATGTTCAAGACGACCAGTGTTGAACTTCTTCTTTCATCTTTTGTTATTTTATGATTAAGCCTCATCAGGAAGGTATTTCTGAGCAATAACTGAGAAACAGAACTGTTTGGCTTTTATTTCCTCATAATCCCGACTAAATTAATCTAAATTAATAGTTTGGCTAAGAATTGCCCTTAGCAAATATTTATAGTTGCTAATAGACAAACCATCTATTGTTGCGCAACAGTCTTTTAAATTCAATTTCAATCAGTTTAACCCAGAGATAGTTTTCACTACTGCTTGAGGTTTACAGTGGTATTTCTATATCCAGATAAAAAAACTAAACAAAAAATAATAAAGCATTAAAATGAAAGACAAGACTGTTCTTCACCAGGAAACCAATGTAGCTTTTTTTTTTTTTTTTCCCCACCAAGGGGTTTATTGCTGGCTCTAGTGTCCCTTATTTTTTGACAGTAGGCTGACAGGAATGGGGTAAGGAGAGGGGGTAAGACATGCGGTAAATGTCGTTGGGTCCAGGAGTCGAACCCGCGACGGCCGCGTCGAGGACTCAAGGCCTCCAAATGTGGCTCGCGCTATCCCCTACGCCACCACGGCACCCAATGTAGCTTTTGTCTGCTTGTAGGTCCTGAGAATGTCTGGTTCTCCTCAACTGAACTCTGCAGTGTATGTACTCAGTACAGAAGGATCTTCCATATTCACATACCAGTTGGATTACCAAGCTGCTACTACCCTCTATCCAGTTCAAGAAGGGTAAATATTTTGTCCACTATTTCACAATCAGGATGAAATTCAGACTGCTACTCCAGAATCTGGTTCATTCCAAAAATAAAACGACAGACATAGAGGAATCTGTTCAGGCTTCTACCCCTGCAGAAGGACTGGGAAGACCAGCAAATCAAAATGAAAATGCTGAGAAGGATGTACATTGATTGGAAGTAAAATCCCCAGAAGAACTTCAGAAAGATCAAGACAACTTTTTTCCATTTTTTTTAACAAGTTTGGCTTGTTATGTAACTAGCAAACATATGCAAAAACATTGAATTTAGAATCAGTAATGATTGAAGACATTTTAGTAGTTTAATCCAGGAAGGATTAAACTACTAAATCCTGAAAAAAAAAAAAAAAATGGATGTGGACACATCACTTATCACTTGGATCATCGACTGACTGCTGGACTGCAGTTTGTGAGGTTGCAGAGCTGCATGTCAGATATGTAACACTGGAGCTCTCCAGGGAACTGTGCTGTCTTCCTTCCTGTTCACCACCTACACTGCTGACTTTAAGTACTGCTCCAAACTGTTCCATCTGCAAACGTCCTCAGATGACACGCTATAGTGCAGTGTGTGTCGGAGGGATGAGATGTGGACTACAGGATTTTGGTGGATAATTTTACGACGTGGTGCAAAGCGAACCAACTCCAGTTAAATGTAGTCAAGACCAAGGAAACGGTGGTCAGTTTCAGTAAGAAAACATCTTTGCTCCCAAACACAAACAGTTTTTCATTTTGAAGTTGTTCTACTTTAATTGGTTGTTTTATATTGGAACTGAATTTCTACTTATCTATTCTTCTATCCCTTTAGTTGACTCATTCTTACCTTCCAGGAAGTCTTCTTTGGTAATTAGACTCTCATTGTCCTTGCTGAATCCCGGCGCTCCATACAGCAGAAAGTAAGAGCCCTCATCTTGGTTGACACCAAGAAGAATCTGAGTGTCTTTAAAATTGCCTGAGTTAATCATTGCTTCTGGAGCATCAGGCAGAAAATCACCATCCACAACTGGTACAAAGGAGAACCGGAACAGAGCTGACCATGGTAGAACCTGCCCAGAAACACCGAAAGATTTATCCACACAGACAAATGAAGGTCTCAGGGATTCAGTAAGTCAAACCTAACTGTGTAGCAGGAAAATGTGTGCTGCAATGTAATGTAATATAATTTTATTTATATAGCACGTTTTCAGCACAAAGGCAGTTCAAAGTGTTTTACATGAATTAAAAGGAAATATAAACAAAATAACAAACCAAAGGAAAGAGCAAAAGAAGGAAAAGCTAATAATGTTGATCCAAAGTATATAAACTAGTTGTTCCTAGTAAGTAAGTAACTTCTGGTCCAATTCATTTTCTGGATTGGAAGAATAGGAATCTAAAAAGTAATTGCTAAGGCAGTTTTTCTGGATTCTAAGTTTGTTCTAATCCCTGTTCTGGGTTCCTAAATAAGTGTAAGTAAGTAGTTATCCTCTGGACTTCTGGGATGCTAGATAAGTACAAGTATTCTCTGGACTTTCTAAGTGTGCTCTTAATTTGTAAAAGTAATGAATACGCCACAGTTTTTAAGTACCGTAATAATAAAAACTAAATGTTCCTGTTCTGGAAGAAGTTTTTCTGGATTCTAAGTTTGTTCTAATTCCTTTTCTGGGTTAAAAGTGAGTACTTCACAGTTTATGACAAGTAGTAATCTAAAACGTAACTGTTAAGTAGGATGAAAACATTGGGTAGGATATGGCACATATAGCAAGACAAAAACATGTCTTCACAAGACAGACACTGCTATCTCAAAACGTTGAGATCAAGGAGTGTTTGTTTGTCTGCAACCATGAAATGTTTGCAGATTAGCTCATGTCTCTCACAAACAAGTCTCTGATAAAGGTGGAAATATCAAGAGCGAGTCCTTGAGAGTTCAGCCATAAGATTCCACGAGTGACTTCGGGAGGGCTGAGGAGATGGGAAGGAGAAGTTTGTCTACATGAACTCCAGATTTGAGATAGCCGCCAAGGCCACAGGGAGCCAGATTCAAAATAACAAATTCTTTTTAGATCGGGCAGACTTAAAATTTCTGTCTAACCTAGAGTCTTTAACCGGTATGTCTCTTATAGTTCATCCCAATCATCCAAATTACTGTGGCCGTTCCTCTCAACCAAAGCTAGCAACTTCTCCAAGATCAATTCCATCCCGCTAGTGGGCTTTTGAGTCCTCAGCTGGGCTGCGAGTCTCAGCAAGACTCGCATCCAACTTGAATCTCTGTCCCACAATATACAGTCTGAGTGTTTGCTAGCTTGGCCAAATCTGTCACAGATTTGTCGATAAGCCAGGAATCCACAAGCTCCAAACAGCAGAACTCTTGTTATCATGAATAAATCCAGGGTGAATCCCGCCAAGTCTGTCCCCGCAGGACAAGAGGGCTCTCCTGTGCCCAGTCTTCTCGTTGAGAAAATTTGATCAATTGCATTGAGAAACCAGTTAACCAGATCCATAATTTGTAGATTCAGAGGATGTGCAAAGAAAAGCTCCAAAAAAGCAACAAAAAACAGAGCAAGCAGGGAGAGAATGGGAAGGGAGAGGAGCAGAGGAGCAGAGGAAAAAGAAGAAAAAGCGTCCGCCTTCACTGAGAGCTAGAGAGCTCTTATGTACTTATGCTAGAGTCAGACATTAAGAATGGTCAATTTCAGTTTTACACCACTTAGCCCTGACTCAAACCGAAACGGAAACATTAATTGAGCAAATAATCTGCAGCTAAAACAGAAAATGTTGGAAATTGTTGTATGAACTCTGCTTTTTCAGCTTATTTACTTTCTGTTTAGGTCTAATAAAATTATTTACTAAGTCATTCTGAATGAAAGTTATTACTTCATCTCTGTGTGGCCTTATTACACACTCACCGGTGTACAGTAAGTCATTTATAAGTACTTAAAAATATATTTTAGGTTTTCAGAAATTTCTTGAGAGACATAATATGGAGATTTATATTTCCCTTTTTCATTAGACATTGCTTTCTGTTTCATACCATCGCAAAAAGGTGCACTCATTAGTGGTTATACATTATATATTATCTTTACAACCTCACAGTGAAGTATATTCAATAAATAAAACTTCCAAAAGGCTTTGTGAAAACAAAGTGAAAAATGTAAGCTCAAATTAAATCTGCATTACCAGCCATTCTTGGTCGATAAGTTCCTGTGGAGTTTTGTTGCGCAGACAGTCCACCAGCTCAGTGTCGTTGCCTCCATTACAGTTAACAAGCTTTGCCAGAAGAGTGGCACGTCTTCTGGCCTCAGCAGGGCTGACAGAGGCCCACGGACCGTTGGGGACCCCGCTCTGAAGGATGGCCCTTGTGAAAAAAGGTCTGCTGTCTGGAGACAATAGGTGGAACCCGACTGAAGCACCGCCAGCACTCTCACCGAAGATGGTCACCTGTTTTACACAAACGGACAACCAAGAGATCAGGAGAAGTATGGAACCATCTTTAACACCAATATGAACAATAACTGAAAAAAAACAAACAAAACAAAACAAAAACAAAACACCTGTTTGGGGTTTCCACCAAAGGAATGGATATTTTCTTGCACCCACTTCAGTGCCAACCTCTGGTCCAGCAGACCAACATTTCCGGGAGCCTCTGAAGAGCCATGAAGAGCGAGGAAACCAAAGGCTCCAATACGGTAATTCATGGAGACCACAATGACTGTCTCAGTGTGAGCAAGGTAACGGCCATCATACACATCCAGCGAAGAAGAGCCACTGTAGAAACCTAAAAAGCCATTATCATTACAAGTTAGAGTTAGCCTGTTTTGTTTTGAATAGATTTTTTTTAAATAAAAGTTGCAAAATCATAGATATTATTTTGTACTCCTTAGGAAGGCATTGTAACAACCGTAATACTGTAGTAAAGTAAAAAAAATACTTTAATTCCAAAGGGAAACTAAAGGTTGTTGTAAATTATTTCAAAATGAAATTGCTGTTGGTAGGAAGGATCTTCTGTAGCTGTCTGGTATACAGTAGGTTTGAAATAGCCTCTGACTGAAGACTCCCTGTTGTTGAATGACAGCCTTATGAAGAGAATTGAATAATGTCCATCAGCTTATGCAGAATCCATCAGTGTATCATCATCTCAAGAAGTTCTAAAGAGGTCCCCAGAACAGAACCAGCCTTGTTTATCAGCTTAAGGAGCTTTTTCCAACTCAGTGGTTCTGATTCTGGAACGCTAAAACAAACGACTATAGAAGAAACTGTATTCTTTAGAGTAGACTGGAGGACTAAAGCGTCCTCTAAAAGAGCAGTCTCCTCTTTACCTTCTGGTAGACGAGTCATAATAATGGGAAGGCTTTCATTCAGAGACTGACAGACAGCTAGAGACATTTCTCGTTGAAGACATTTGATCTCATCAGGAACCACTAGCTGTTAGCCAGCCAGATTACATAACTTTCTTCAGCTGGATAAAACATTTTTCTCTTCTGTTCCATGAATTAAACAGGGTTCAATTTTTCCATTTTCATTTCCAGAGATATAATAAGGGAGACTAGACATCAATATTTAAACATCCATCCACCTATTCATCCATCATGTTTTGCTCATCCAGGGTCGGGTTGCAGGAGGTAGCAGCCTAAGCAGGGAGTTCCCAGACTTCCCTCTCCCCAGGCACTTGTTCCAGCTCCTCCAGGGGCATCCCAAGGCGTTCCCCGGCCAGTAGAGAGACATCATCCCTCCAGTGTGCCCTGGGTCTCCCTCTAGGTCTTCTCCGGGTGGGACATGCCTCAACACCAAGGAGGCGTCCAGGAAGCATGCCCGAGCCACCTCAAATCACCATTTTAAGCATTTCTTACTAAATATATACAGATTTATTGGGGTGGCCTTATTGATTTTGTTCACATATTTACAAATTTGCTTCAGTAAGTTTTAATCATTGATTAAAACTGAAATAAAACGATTAAAAGTCAAAAATTACCATCACTTTATGTAAATATCTCACTTGGAAGCCTTATACTGGAGGTGATTGTAATTACATGACTTGCAGTAGTACACAATGTGTGACCACAAACCTCCACCATAGATCCAAACCATAACCGAGAGATTGTGGGGCCTGGGTGAGGCAGGCACCCAGATGTTAAGGTACAGGCAGTCCTCGCTCATCTCTCTGTTAGGATTCCACATCTCAGTGCCCTGGAAGCCTGGGTACGACGTGTCCACATACTGGTAACAGGCGTTGGGGTAGGCATTAGCCTCAAAAATCCCTGTCCATCTTCGCTTCGGCTCAGGAGGACGGAAGCGACGCTTACCCACTGGTGGCTCAGCAAAAGGGATGCCGAGGAAAGCTGTGACATAGCTCCCATCCGGCACCGGAATGCGCACACCTTGAATTAGACCACTATGTGTATTAACAAGGTCTCCATCGTTTTGGGAAAAGCAGGTTGGGATGAGAGCGATGAGAAAGATTGACAAAAAGATGAGATAAGTGGAGAACTGCATGACGGAGGAAAAAAGTGTTTGTGTGCCGGGAACTGCAGTCGTGATTCCCTGACGTTGGCAGGGAGAGAAAGGTCTGCTCTACTTCACCTCAGATCTACAGAAGGAGAGAGAGAGGGAGAGACACAGAAATATGATTACAATAAAGAAGGATAATGCTGATGAGGCAGGTAAGATTAAACTAAAGGTGGAAAAAAGGGAGGCAGAAGAGAAAGTGCAGTTTTTATGATTTGCTAAGGTAGATGAAGAATCTAGTTGTTGTTTGTTTAAACAATTTGGTCAATAACAGCTTAAAGTTATTTTAGTTTTCATTTCCTAATGAAAACCAAAATGTTTTCACTAGGAAATCATATAATCCTGTATTCCTTGCCTGGTCAAGCCATTCAAATTAGTACATCAACTCTTGCTACCAAATAGTTAGTACAGGTTGATATGTTTAAAGATGAAAATTTTGGGCGTGCCGTGGTGGCGTAGGGGATAGCGCGACCCACATTAGGAGGCCTTCAGTCCTCGATGCGGCCGTTGCGGGTTCGACTCCTGGACCCGTCGACATTTACCACATGTCTTCCCCCCTCTCCTTACCCCATTCCTGTCAGCCTACTGTCAAAATAAGGGACACTAGAGCCTGCAAAAAGCCCCCTGGTGGGGAGAAAAAAAAAATGAAAATTTGAAGACATTTTTTGTAGAATGCAATCACTCCTGGATCATGTTAGCCTGGTAAAAACCAGCCTCTGTTCTACGAGGTTTGCTTTGTCCTGAGGGTCTCGGCTCTTGGCTGTTGGGAAACGATGGCTTCCTGGAGGCATGAACTGTGCTGAAGATTTAAATTTTACCCCGTGACTTATGCAATACACCAGTTCAATGCTAAAAAGCTGACTGGAAGTTGCCTGTACTGTAAACGAACATCCTCCACTGTAAAGCTTGAAGCGAATACTCTAGCAAAAACACTCTAGGCAGAACGGGGCGGCTGCTGCAAGAATGTCGTTACATTCCCTGATGGTACAAATTGGTTATCAGTAGATCTAAAAACTCATAAATAATACATAAATTAAACTATACAAAAAAACGAAAAACTACAAACAATGGAGCATAGGACATATTCATCAGGCGCTGACTAAAACATCTGACTCAAAAGGGTTTTGATAAAGGTGTCAAAACCATATTTATGTCAATTAACCTACAAAAAAAACAACACCTCTTTAGTACTTTCTTGGATAAGAAACATGATCCCATTACATATATTTTTAGAAGTTGCCCGTCTGTCATATTTCAGTTGTCTCATCGATATGTGGGATTTTAGAACAATGACAATGCAATTCTCAGCAGGAATGCTCAGGTTAGCATAATGATTATGCTGCTCCTGATAAGATTCATTTTTTTAAGTGTTAATAATGATCATGCTCTTTTCTTCTGCTGCTGTTCTAATGTACATTTTCTGGGTCAGATGACCATTTTGATGTGGTGTTGTAAAAGGAGGAAGTTCCGTTTGCTGACTCAGGTCTACGAACATTCATATCCAAGGTTTTGCTGAGCTCAAGGTTGTCAAATAAATCTGGGGGGGGGTTGGCTTGGTTTTGTGGTTCCAGCAGAACTTGGTTAAGTCTCTGATTTCTGGGCTCATTTTATGTTAGATACTATAATTACTTCACCCTATGCCAGTTTGTTCATTTTGTTAGGAAGTCCTCTGCTGTCCAGTGTCGTTAGTTGATTGTCAAAGTTCGGTTTCCAAAGAATTAGACTGTTTGTTCAGTTAAACTTGTACATAATTTGCATTAGTTAGATTTTTTTTTTTTCACAGTTTTGAGTCTGATTCAGTATTTATTTCCACAGTCATCACAATCTACAATAATTCTCAAGAATCTTGACTTAATATGTCAATAAAAAAAAATAACACAAAATAAATAAATAAAATAAGTGTTAAACTACAAAGTGTGTTACCCTAACAGCCTTTTCACAGTTTATATGAAAGTAGCAGTCTGGTGGCCCTGCTTCTGCTGTTGTGATACATTTTTTGCCAGATTGTCACATTTCACCCTTTACCATGCAGTGATCGTGAAAGTAAGAGCTTTAGCTCACAGCCTGACACAGCATGATAAGTTTTTATAAATGTTTTATTTGAACATTGTTAACTGGAACCAGACTAATATTAAAAAACAACCATTTCGTTTCGTCGAAACAAAGATTAAGTATGCTAATTCATGCAAAACACTCTGCATGAATTGATCAACAAGAAGACAACACAAGTTTAATAAAAACTGTAAGTGTGTGTTGAGTTTAGAATATCTTTGGAACTAAATTATACAACTTTGGCCACTTTAGGAGATGTATTGTCAGATCATTGTAGTGGCTTACTTAACCAAGTTAATCCCGTGCCAGAGCAGAATGTTGGGGATATTTTAATGTGCTTACAACAAAGTCTATGCAAAAAATAAAAGGTTTCTTAATCTATATTTACATACTCTGCTTATCTTAAATAAAAGTAAAAATCCATTATTTCATCTAAAACAGAGTCATTAGTACAGAGAAAGGTTGGAAAGTAATGTCCTTCTTTCCCCACCACTTTGAAGAAGCACATCCCAAACAGCTGTTAGTGTATCTGTCCCTTACATCACTTCTCATTTGGTCTTGTTACTCTGACAACCATACATTGCTAAACATAAACAGGAGTTGAACAGGTGGGAGGAAGACAACTGTCCAAAGGCATTCTTACCAATCCATCAGTGCACCTCAACCAACAGGAACAAGGACGTTCAAAAGCCATTTTGAAAAATAACTCCTCAATTGTCAATATTAGAAAAAACGGACTTGCTGAAAAGACTTGTGTATGTGCTTTAAGTGGACTTGACAGAAATCCTATATATATTCAACAGAACAAAATGTTAAAAAGCATTCCCCTCTCATATTTTTAAGACGACATGTGAAAAGCTAAGAATCTCGATTTGATACAAAAGAAAATCTTCCTTTAAAAAATGCTCAACACCAAAAATTATGTCACATGAAAAAAAAAAACCTGAAAAAAATTACAAGTTTGTACTCACTTCCTCATGATCAGGAACTTTGTTCACTTTCATTTCTTCCACTTTTCCCATGCACCGTTGTTTTCATTGCTGTACCAAAACGAGCGAAGTTTGTTTCATTTTTTTTTTAAAGGAATATCTGATTCAGGACACAGAACAATAAAGACTTTCAACTCTCGCTTCTAAATGTTTAGGAGTTAGCAGACAGGACTAGCTGCAGCTAGCTAGCTTCTTCTCTATATTTCTGAGTAGCCTTGTTTCATATAACTCTGTGGCCCTGAACTTTGCTCTAAGCTTACAGTTATTTATTTACCATGTGGGAAGATGCCTGTGTTTCAGAAAGTTTTTTCGCCAAGACTGACTGGTTCATTCTTGGTGAACCAAGACTGACTGGTTCATTCTTTCTGTCAGCAGACACAGAGCCAAGCTCAGCGTATCCAAGTAACAGCAGGTACAGGAGCTGCAGTGGCCAAACCACTACTGTATATCCTTCCCTTCTCGCAGATATCCGCTAATTCAGTGAATTCAGTCCAGTCCAGACTGTGGATCAGCTGACCAGCTTCTTTGTTTTAATGGCGGTTGGCAAACAACTATAGGAAGCATGACCACATAACGCCTGACGCTGCACAGGTCAGGCTCAGTTAAATGATGTCATCATTTGGGATTGCAATACAAAACTTTACGGGTATTACCTTGTGTATATTACCATGTGTATATTACCCATATGTGGGTATATTACCATATACCCATGATAATATACACATATTACCATGGGTAATATGTGTATTACCCTAACCCGGGTATAAGGGGAACATTATATACCCCTTATGGTATAAGGGGTACCTTTCCTAATGTACCCTAATGTACCCCTAATGTACCTTTCCTAATGTACCCCGGTATATGAGGGGTGTGCCATATTGCCTCATTATCTTGCATGAGGCAACTTCACACCCCTAATGCACAATTTCTAATACAGGTAATGACAGGTTTGTTCAATGACAGAATCATGTGAACAAACCATAGCAACACAATGACCAAAGCAAGCTTTTAACAGCCCAACTTACTGCTTGAGTAAAGACAGCCCTTATCTGCAATAAAAAGACTTGTGTTTACGGACTTGGAAGAGTTGACAATTTTAATAGCGAAATATTTCATATTGCTTTAATTGTCACAAATCAAAGACACTGTGTGCTGACATCCAATTCTGAACCAGATGTGAAATATATCAAGCTCTCACTTAAGTTCTGATATTTTTAAAAAATATTTTAGGAACTTGAAATATTTTTAAAAAGTGATAAAGATAGAAACTTTACTCAATACATTGTCATCCCTCACCCACCATATATATTACATTGAAGACTATATTGACCAGTGCAGCTCTCTATCTGTCCGGGTCCTGTGACCTGTTCTGTGCGCTGGGCTCAAATATCCCCTGACAGCTGTCCCTGTGGAAGAGAGCGGCACAGCGTGCAGCTGAAACATTAGCCATAAAAATTCACAGCATTGAATGCAAAGTACTAAATTTACAAAGCAGAACAGTGTTTCTGTAGGTTTTGTGCACACAATAATCTAGAAACAAAATTATAGCAGGCATTGGCCAAATACATGTCTCAAGGTATACCACAAGTTTAAAAAGTTACCGTTTCAAAAATATTAAATCTTTATCTGTTTAATAGCACTCAAACAGTTTAACAGGATCTATAAAAATTGCCAGGGAAAGTTCCAGAGAGACTGGAGAATGGAGCAGAGCTGCTCTGCAGTTCGCCCCTGCAACAACTTACATCACTCATTTCTCTTGCTTACAGAAAGACGACTGGCTTCTTGGAAATCCATGGCCTGGAATCTGAACATTAGTTTTATTAAGGTAGTGCTCATTGTCAACTAAAGTCTGGTGCTAAAAGTGTAGAGAACTATTTGTTAAACAGAGTGCAGGGCCCAAAAGCCTGAGGTCTAATTATCCCCAGGATAATATTAGTTTAATATTATCAAGCTAATATTAAGCTACCATTAACAGTAGAACAGCAAGAAGCTAACAACACAGTAAGCAGATTTTTCTAAATTCAGCAGGTTGGTATTCTACATTTTGTGTTAGATTTCGAAAGGGATGCTAAAATAACTAGACAAAGACATGAAGATGTTTTGTGTCTTGCTGTTGGAGGACCTGCAGTGGGAGTCCATCTTCTGAGGAACAAGACCAGATTTTAACACCTAGATATTTGACTCCTTTCTCATTTTGGGATCTTACAAGCTCCTCCATTGAGTCTTAAGCCTCTCCCATACTTCAATCTAAGCTGAACAGTTGAAGCGCTGCACACACCACCTGAGGGAAACCCCTCCCGTTTTCCTATACGTCACACCCCTGCCCGGAGAGGGAAAACGGACTGATTGAAGCTAAATATTAACATTGCTGTCAGAGAGTATGTCTACATAAAACATTTCCACAACTTATTGCTAATCAGAGCTCTGTGTGAAGTAGTTTGACTCGGGCATTGTGTTGAGAAGGGGAGGCCAATGTCTATGAAAGCCGATTTTGACCCTCTGGATGAAGTATGGGAGAACGCTTACTTCTCATTATCTTCAGAGTTCCACCTCAAACCTGCTTGGAAATCCCCAAGAAGGGTCGGTTGCAATGGTCTACATACCACCAGATCTGAGGAAACTTCAGAATAAAGAATCTCTGTTTCCAGGTCGTGAAGATGATGTTCAGGGCTTTCCATTAAGATTTTTCAGTTTAGGACACATCCATCTTTTCACAATCAGCTCTAAAGGCTCCAGAACAGTACCCAGAACAGAACTAGTCTTTATCATCGTCTTTCTCTTTTTTTGGTTCTGAAGATGACCGTGACCCAAGGGAACATAGTGCTGATGTCATCGTTGGACATATTTGATTTAAACGCACATGCTCTGTCTCCGCTTGTGATTTATGACTGGGAAGAGAGCATTCGAAAGAAGCTCGTCTTTGTGGGTTTATGACAGAAATGATGGTGAAAGAAAGTGATTCCACCTGTGAATTTTGTCTACATTTTCCATAACTCGTTTACGTAACGACAAAAAATCCAAGAGACTAAATGAAAATAAAATCTGCTTTCACATGCAGAAAAATTGGAAAAGATGAGAAACCTGGTAACATGCAAGACAGTAGAGAGGGGAACACCATGTGGCGCGGTCTAGGATTGGAGGGGATAAACTGTCACTTCTCAAATTAGGCTGTGGAATCTGTGTTCACAGGAGGATCGGATTCACATTGCTGGGGGGGAGGTGTCATGTGTCTCGAAATGAAACCTAGGAAGGAAGGTTATTAACTATGGATTTCTGAGTGCAAAAAAATATTTCCATCAAGTATAACTCCATTGGTTAAATACAAATAAGTGCACATCGGTCAAGAATGTCTAAATATAAACAATGTTTACACATTGGCCCTGTTGGGCATCCAGCTATGGAAGACTGAAGGTCTGAATAAGCTGGCATGATTAATTGTTGATTTAAAAATACCGTGTATACTCTGGTCCCACCAGCAGGAAGAGGAGGAGATTCAGAAGGAAACTGTAATGTCATGGAAGCTGAGGGGATTCTGGCATCATTCTGCCTGTACTGGAAAGGACCAACGGGGTCCCTAACCCACTTTCTCCTTCCCACTATCCTGTGGGCAGAGAATGAACCTGCTTATGAAACTCTAGAAACTTTTGATCCAAAAGCAGGACTCTGAAGGCTGCGGTCTGCAACTGTTCCTGATTAACACTTCCATAGGGAGAAGGGCAGCAGCTGCTCCAGGCCTGCAGCTGAAGGTGCAACGCCTCGAGGCTGGGTGTCATTGCTGAGCGCCCCAGACACACCTGACCAGTCACCCCAAATTAATAGCCAGTAGAATTCCCTCCTTTCATCCATCCATAGGAACTGTTCATAGTAGGTGTGGTGCCTGGGCAGGTATTGGTTTAGGATGATCATTTTAAGTGTTTTTGTGTATTTTTAAGCATCCAAATGGAGCAGGCCACTCATGCTATAGGCAAAGAGAAAAACAGAGTTCTGACTGTTTAAACTTTTCCACAAAGTGTTTAAATCACAGATAGCCCAGTGAGGTCAAACTGATCTCTTCCATCGGTATATGTCCACACTTTTTTTATCCGTAATTAATAAATTGCCGATCAATTAAGAAGACATTTTTCCAAAGGGCTTTTGATTTCTATTTTATTTGAGATTTAAGAGGACATTGCATACTTACGCAAAATGATGTTTTGTCTTTTGTATTGCAAAATTATTTGGAGCATATACAGCAAGTTTGCCAATTTGTCTAAACTAATTCTTTAATTAGCTTAAAGCTAATTGATCTCACTGACAAAACCTCAGTACAATCCCTGCACTGCATCATTGATTCTATTTTTTTCTTCTAGAAATGTTTGTTTCTTCATTTTATCATTATGTCAGTAGTTTTAATTGTGTATGTTCCTAATTTAGCGAGTTGCTTGAATAAAAAGTTTTAACTTTGAAGTTGAATTAATTTTGTTAAACTCTTGAACATTTGAAGGATGTTCTAGAGTGAAGCATACACATGTGAAGCATCCTGCTGTTTGAAATTACTAGTTTTATTTAGAATTGCCAAATATAATAATTGTTCCGCTAAACCTACTGAAACACAACATTTTGATGCTCCTGTGCAAAATGTTGCAGGAGCATAAGGCTAAGGCTCTGGTGACACAATGACATGTGAATTATGAAGCAAAACAGGTTCCATCAGTTCAGGCGGGACCGGTTATCCAGGAAGCAATCGCAAACTTAGTTAGATCCTGAGACATACAAGATGTTGTAATGAAGCCTCATCATAACAACCCAAAACTAAGTACTGTTCTTTGTGCCTATTAAAGTTTAAGGCAACATTATCTGACTCCACATGAAAATGATTTTAAAAGCAGGACGGCTTAAAAAGAAAACAAAAAAAAACTCATGCAGTCTCTTTAGTTTAATAATTTTTGCTAAATGATTGTATTTATTCAAAACCAACACCTCTGATGTGATTGCATGATATATTTTACTTGTAATATTCTTTACTTTATTGTTATTTTTATGTTCATTGTGTCACTCTGAAGGTACGGCATGTTTTACGTTAGCAATGTGACAAATGGTACAATAAAGTAGCACTCTACTGCTTTATTTGTTTAGTTGATAATTAAATTCTCAAAACCTCCCACCCCCTCCCAAAAAAACAAAAAAAACAAAGAACTTGTATTCAGACAAAAAAGAATATGTTGTTAATTTTCAATTTATGCTTCCATTTAATTGAAGCCTTATGTTGAAACCAATGAAATAATTAATTTTGTCTCCAAATTAAATAAGACAACAAATGTAAGAATGGACTTTAGCTGTAGATCTTTAATAAATTCTGATTTGATTATCTGTTATAATGATTAGACTTTAGAAACAGTAAATCTGTAAACTACCTGTTAGCAGATAAACAGCCGAGCTGCAGTTTCTTACATAAGACTCAAGCAGCACATCTGGGCAGTAAATAATAAATGATGGTAGGCTACTCTCCACTCAGTGCGCAAGCTTTACACTTTTGCTTAATGTTGAAGCTGATAATATATGCTTTAAGACATGATGCAGAAATACAACAGCATCTGTGTAAAATGAGACATGCGCACACACACTTGTTTACAGTCCCACAGATGATCAGCCAAGCACAGGTTAGGCACTTCATGAACTGCAGCTTTGTGTATGCGTGTGTGTATGTAGTTCTACTTTTCAGAAGCAGAGTAGACAAATGCACATTAGTTCACAGACCAGCTAGAATTTTATAATCACAAAGTTTTCTCTGTCTTCTCCCACTGGTTCCAGTACTAACTGCAGAAATACACTATTTGGTCAGAAGCAACCAATCAGAGCCAAGAGGAGAGTCTTAGTGCAGTCGATCATGCTTGTGTACATGGCACTCACACAGTCCCTCTTGTTCTCTGCTATGCTACAGCTTCTGCCAGGATTGCCAAGGCTAATAAGCATGATGGCACATAAACGGTTTCCTGTAACGGTAAGATGTTTCTCCACCATTAGCACAATGGATCAGTGCATACCCGAGGATGTTTAACAGCGCTAAGATCCTCCTCCTAGCTCTGATTGGTTGATTTTGATTGGGAGCGGTGCATTCCTACAGATGGCAATAGTAGTTCAGGGAAGAGGTGGGGGAGCTACATTTTTTCCCACAGATTATCTGTCTCACACCATAGTGTCATGACATGGTGACAGTTGCAACAAATATGAAAAAAAAAAAAAAAAGACTTTTATAGAAAGTAAAGGGAAATGGATTTTTGTGTGTCTGATACCACTAAAACAAGTTTTTTGCTCAAAATGTCTGCATCTGATCAATACAACATGAGTTAAATTGCCCAATCCTATTGTAAATGTGAGTGATGACATACATTGATCTCCCAATGCTCTTAGAATATCCTCTTGGTCTCTAATGAGGCAGTGAAATAACTGGCAGTACAAGAGCTTAACTTCTTTACAGATATGTTTCACAGTAGCAGTTAGAAATAGCAACCTGGCTAAAAGAAGCCACGCAAAATGGAAAACCAAACTGGCCCCCAGAGGAACAAGAACAATCAGTATCACAAGCAGTCCTATTAACAGAGGACCTTAAATCAAATATTTCCACTTTGAAAAATTGCAGAAAATTTTCACAAAGATTTCAGAATGCTGTAGATAGAAATGGGTAGAAAGATCTAGAACAAAGTATGACTGTTAAAAGACAGAAGATCTGAGAGAAAACAATAAAACGGTTAGGAGTTTATTAGACCATAGTGCCATGGTTGAGAAGGTTTCAGGTCCAAGGCAAGGCCTGTGACAGTACATAAAACAAGGCAATGGGCAAATGTACTAGATAGGAACGTCCCTGGAGTATTGGCTTGCTTTTACAAGTACAAGTACCTGACACTGCCGGGCCCACTATCTTACGCTTTATTAAAAAATAATTAAACTGACCATCAAGAGTTTGCAGGACCCACCGTAACAAAATGAATGGTGCAGAAAAACACTGGAGTTATTGCTCATCTGGTAGAAAGGATTAAAGTTTTATAGTTTAAAAAAAAAGCATTTTTTTTTCACTTTATTTTTTATTTAGAAAAAAAGGGATATTGAATGTAAAGGTAGACAAGTTAGCAAAACCTTTTTCTTTTACATAAATAGTCCCTCAGTTGAATAAAAAGGTATCTGTAACCCAAAGAAGGAACAATATCAACAGACAAATCTAATATAAAGATTTTACAAAGAGCATGCTGCTCTCAATGCTTTGTTGAGTTTGTAAGTGTGACTGCGTTACACCAGAACCACTCAGGGTGAAAAGTTTCTACCAGTGTAACTTCGTAAATAAAAAGGTGAAAAGATTAGAGACAACATTCTAAATTTGTCAAATTAGCAAAAGCAGACTAACAACTCATGTTGTAAGACTGGGAGTAAAATATCACAAGTCACAAATGTTATCCCAAAGTACATTAAAAATATGACTTATTGCTGCCAACACCATTTAATCCAGTCCAATCCATTAAACGTTTTGCCTATTATTGCACTTAGCTAATTGGCAGGTACTGTGGAGTGCAGGCTGCCAAAAGTGTTTTAAAAGTAAATGAACCAGCGATTTCTCAACGGGAAGAAAACTGGTGTTTTTTTGCCTCGTCGTAATATAGCAACATTATTGCAACCAAAAATATCTGTGTTTAATTAGGTCACCGAAGCAGCCTTCCATGAGAGCTAAGTGTAATGCAGTATACACTGCAGTGCTATAATTATTGCAGGAGATGGGATCTGATCTGCTAGCTTATATTGAGCCATCATAGAGAGTTTGCAACCTGAGATACACAGCTTCAGTAATAACATAGAATCATGCAGCAGCTACATTTAAGTGACACATCTCATAAAGACTGACAATGTTTAGGTTTGTTTACATGCCAAATTGTTTAAACAATAACCATGGTTTCAAGCCAGATAAGTCAGAGAAACTGATCATTTTACGTGGTCTCTTAATTTTTTTTTTGTGTACATATATCAGAGCAGGCAGAGAAGCCTGTACATGTTATAAAGGTAATACACCACTGTAATCTCCAATGAGAGAGAGTGATCAGAACGCAGTTAGGTGTCCTATAATTTCTGGATTAATATATTTTTCACCACAGTCAGTCATTTAACTCAATAAAATTTTAGCCCGCACGTCACTCATAATGAACAGCAAGGACATATTCTTTGAGCTGCACCACATTTTTATGTCAATGGCGTGTTGGAATGTTACTGTAGCACTTCAACTGTTGCTGAACAGCAAGTGACAGCTGCCATTTCCTGGTCGATTGCAAAGGCGTGTTGGAGTCAGATATACCTCCACGTAGAGCGGTGTGTGAATCTGCTTAAAGCGTGAGATACTTGAGTTCAGTCCCTGCCAGGTGATGAACTCATCAAGCACAAATAGCTTAGTTTTAGTTACATTTTATTTTACCTTAACATTTTAGAGAAGGGCCCTCTCAATGTCCAACAGTAGATCACTTTGACTTTAACATTTTTAAGAACCTCCCAATCTGAAAACAGTGGCCAGCCCTGTTTTACAGTTTTGTGGTGTTTCCTAGTCACAAATCCACAAAAATAATAAACAACACAGCACATATTGCAAATATTACTGCAATTCTGTGCAATATTTTGAGAATGTAAGCTTTATCTATCTTTCTATTCATATATTTTTGGGTTTCTGTGCATAATTGGCTGGATGGGAAGCAGTCACGTTCACTACTCCTTCACTAAATAGAGGAGATTATGTTTGATTTTTAGGTTTTCTATTATGTTACAGTTTTTTATCTGCCCAACAAGGGCTTATATTGATGCTGTCACCTGACTGTGCTGCACCTCTAATTTACTGCCATTTTTATGACCACACAGTGTTCAATAATAAATTAAATTGCATTCATTCTGTTTTTTCTCCATTCTTTACTAAACAGCCAACTACAACTTTTATAGAGACTATGTTTATGACACATTTTTCACGAGTTTATTAGATAGATAGATAGATAGATAGATAGATAGATAGATAGATAGATAGATAGATAGATAGATAGATAGATGTGTATGCACATTTAAAATATCAATTTGAATATTATAGCAATACTGTGAAAAGTTCTAAACCAGCCCAGATACCCATTTCCTGTGAGACAGTCAAAGACTTTGAATTATTTGAGAAAGCACCGAGAACTGAGCAGAACAGTTCTCCACAGCCAGAGAGGCGCGTCACGCATCGATTTTCTAACAAGCTTCCCTCCTCATCCTCATCCTCTGTAGTAAAAGGACATTTTGCGTCATTACTGTACAGCAGTTCAGACAGCATAATCTGTAAGCTGTGTAACTGTGGGCAGCAGTATTTATTTATTTTTTTTTAAAGTCGCAGCTGCATTTCATTGCAAACAATCTGATTTCCCCGACTCTAATCTGCCAAAGTGCGGTACTCCGCTTTACGGTTCACCTACTCGCGGAGCCTTCGAGCGCTGCTCGGCTGGTGAGCAGCCACGACATTAAGCAGAGCACAGGACAGTCTGTCACCGAGCCATGTTAGAGAAACATACGTGCGCACCGCAGAAGACTGGTGTAACATGGCACTGATTCGGCGGACTGGGTTCGTATTAACCAATGGCGTAGGGAGAAACATGTTCCGTTACATGTGTCACGCGCCAGGGAAGGAGAATTTATTTCAACACGAGCGACTGTCAAAAGATAAAAGCAACCCGAGCCCTGAAGAGATGCTCTCCAATGACAGTGTCACTTTGATACAAATTATAGAAAATGATAGAAAATCTTAAACGGGTGGAATAAAAACATTACGCTAAGGTCTTACCCGGCTGCTTCTGCGGGGAAAACTCGAGCGGAGGGATTGTTGGGGAATTGTTTTCCTCCTCCCTTTGCCAGTCCGAGCCTCTCTGCTCTGTTGCTAATAGTTGTTTTTTCCAAAATATAGGGTGATGTGCTGCCAAAGAAGAAATGTCCAAAACGCCTCCTTACAGCAGCGATGCGTTTACCAACTGAGCCGAACTGTAGAGGGAGACTGCTGCTAATAAATACTGCATTCGAACATCATAGTGATAGTTTGTATCGCGAGAGCACCTGCTATTCTCGGTGCCAAATGTTCTCCCGCAGCGAGTTAAAAGCCAGAAACAGACGAGTCGTCGCACGGAGTGAACATCAGGAGCTTGACACTGCAACATCACCGAAGAGTCAGTGCACTGCAGTGATTCAAGTAGAAAAACAACAGCAATTAATTACTTATTATATGAATTATACATTTCAAACCTTTAATTTGTGGTATTTATTTATTTATTTATTTTTTTATGACTGTGGCTTCCAAAAAAACAATCCACACTCAAAATTCACTTTCTCAAAGAAACTGGAATATCAGACAAATAAAAATGATTTTTAGTAAAGAAATGTGGGTTTAAAGAAATGTGGAAAGAATGTCCTGCTTATTTACCAATTTATGCTTTTTGGTCCAGGATCTTTTTGAATGGGAACCATGTGGGATGGATGCAGTCAGTCTGTGCTGAATTATGAAGAAAAACCGGGTTCCTCTAATCTTAATCTTATCTGTATTTTTGGCTCTCACATTTTCTAGAGAGTCTCTACAGTGTTTTGATCAGGCCAATTTCCCCGTAAGTGAAGGTCAATAAATCAACTTTCCTTTTTTCTCCAGACAATAATCATTAATAGAGGAGAATGCTCATATTCTTACAGGTTGCTCAGACATGTGGAAGTGTGTGAACTTTCCTTTTCTAGCTGTCTGTTCTTTCTTTTTTCCCCACTGTGCCACCCTACATTTTATATTTTACCACAGTTTAGCCATAAGGTCTGATCCTGAGTCGTTGTTGCCACAGTGACAGCTGCTTTAGCCCTCCTAGATATCTGTGGCCAAGATTCACTTCAGCAATATTTTCTGGATTCAACTTACTCCACTTCTTCAGCTTCACCCTCCTGAGTACAACCTGTGCACCCTCCAACGCTCACTCTGTGTTCCTGCTCCAGACTCCAGCATCCTCAGCTCCAGGACTCATTATTCTACCCAGTCAGCCAACGACCTCCAGCTGCACTGACCTCTCCCTGGTGTCCATCGTTGATATAATGCCAATTCACAAACCGGAATTGGCTCCAGGTCAAAACCTTTCATGTTTCCTTCCACAAGCTTCTGACAAGTTAATTGACACATTTGAGTAAATTGGAGCCACGCCTGTTGATGAATGAAAATGTAAATTATCATTAACTATATAACTGATGGCACTGTTATATACTGTTCTGGTTTTACATTAGGTCCAGCAATCACTAAACTACAGTCTGAATTTAATGTTTTTGAACAAAATTTGGCCGCTTTAAAATTGGGATTAAGTTACAAGAAAACTAAACTGATGATTTTTTTCTCTGAGTAAACCAATTTTTTTTCTGTGATTATTTGGTTGTATTTCGGAAAAAATGATGGATTAGATGAAATGAAGTATTTCATGTCCAAAATGTTGCTTAACTTATGTTGCAAGAAGCAATACTGTTGAAGCACTTTCTTTTTTTACCACAGTAGGGATGGTGTGTTTAGAGTGATGTGCAGTGTTAGTTCTCTGCCACTCAAAGCATTTTGCATTTTGGCCAAAAAGATTAATTTTGTTCTGGTCTGACCAAAGCTCCTTCTTCCACATGTTTACTGTGTCCAACATGGCTTCTGGCAAACTGCAAACAGGACTTCTTATGGTTTTCTTTAATGCTTTCTTCTTGCCACTATTCCATAAAGAGTGGCTCAGGTGGACTAATAATTGTCCACCTGAGCTGTGAATCCCTGCATCTGGTCCAGAGTCACCATGACTGCATGGCTGCATGTTCCCTGGTCTTGGTGGCTTTAAAGTTGTTCCACACTCTTTCCATTTCTGGATGATGGATTGAATGGAGCTCTGTGAGACGTTCAAAGCTTGGGAAATCTTTTTATGTCCTGAACCTGCTTTAACTTTCTCCACAGCTCCTCCCTGACTGGTCTGCTGCGTTTCTCCGACCTCATGATGCCGTTTGCTCCAATATTCTCTGAACCTCTGAGGCGTCACAGAGCAGCTGGATTTGTGCTGAGATTAGATTATACACAGGTGGACTTTATTTAGTCATTATCAGTTTATTTAGTCATTATCAGTTTATTTAGTCATCAGTATGCATCCCCAACAGCTGCCGGCACCCAGAGCCTCCAGAGTAACACATCATAACGTTGAATCTGGTCGAATCAGTAGACTGAGGCTCCGGCTCAGACGACAACATGTAAAAACATAAGCTTCACTTTCAGTTTTTAAAACTTGGTGTAAAACCTGAAAATAAATCATGTGCAGTGACTGATGTGATTATAAGCTAAACAACATTTGTCCTACGTTCAGATTAATGTATTTTTAATTCCCTAATTAACTGTACAACGAAAAGTGTAAAAAGCAGAACATAAAGCTGATCAAACAAGGACAATATGAGACAGAGGTCAGCAGTGGCGTGTTGGCTGACCCCTCAATTTTATCCTGCCTACCTGTATGCGGTTCCTCCATTTGTATCAAATGTATCTGATTTTCTTTTTCTTCTCCTTTTTCCTTTACAATTACCGAATCCAACCAAATCCACTAGTGGACAGCTTTTAGGGAATTAAAGAGTCGAGGCCGACGCTCAAGTTATTTATTACATGATCAATACAGTGTGGTCTGGAACTGCAGATGCTGTTCAGCGAGTTTCACTATTCCAAGCTGCAATCCATCCACGTCTTCTTAGCAACTCCTTAGCAGTTGTCTTTTCTGATTTACAAGCATTAATGTGAACATCAGGGTGTATTCAGACCAACCCAGGTTTAGAGTCCTGAATCAGACTCGAATCCGTTTGTCTAGGAATTCAGAGTTTTTGGGGAGGTGTGAATGCAAATTTGAATTCCAAAACGGACTTAAAAACCAAACTCTGATCCGCCTGAAAACCCAGGTCTCGGTCCAGTTGAAGTGGACTCTAAAACGGTAGAAAACCTTTCTGAATGCAACCTGACTAGAGACCTTTCCAAAAGCAGGAAATGGACTACTGCGCAGGGCATTCTGGGGTAAATACAACCAAAATAAGCGCGTTTCCACCATTAGTGAAAAAAATGGCCGGTGGTCAGACGTGGAGTGAAGAGGAGGTGAAGGCCCTGGCTCATCTTCCTCTCTTCCCGAGTCCATCATTGAAAGTTGTTTGTTTGGTACATGCGCCACAGACAATCTACACAGAAAATCTAAAACTACTAAAACTTTTTCTTACAGAAAAGTACTTGCGTTTTTTGTGTCTGATTCCTTCAGCAGTTCTTGGTGCAGCGCCACCACAGGCGACGGGGGGAACAGGTTTTTCAGTTAGTTTTAGTCGTTTGACTCAGCGCAGTGTGAATGCGAACTACAGTTCTGAAAATTTTACAAATACGCTATTCCAATTTTAGTCCCCAATCGAACCGAGTCTACTGGACTATCCGGTCTGAATTCACCCTAACTTGTCTTTTGAATAAAACAACAACTCATACCATAGCTAAAATAACTCATGACATTAGACATTTTATTTGTTTCAAAGCAAAACAAATAAATATTCGTTTCTGGAGGTTTGACTTGTTATTTATTTATTTTTTTATCATATGGCAACTTTATTACAAACCAAACAATTAGCTGCTAACTGCAAACCAACCTGATAAATGAGACAAACCCACGTTTGCTCTGGGAAACACTTAAAGCTGTAAAATTGACATTTTTCATCTTTGCATCATGGTTTAATGTTATTCCCTCGTCAAAAACATACCCAGAGTGTTGCTTTGATTCTCTCGTGCATGTTTGAGAAATCCTTTAATCTCCATGGCTTTCTCCATGGCTCCGCCTTGGAGCTGCAGCTTCCAAGCCTCCGATCTTCCACCTCTCAGAGCAGCTCCCACCTGTGGCGTCATCACTCAGCTCCTTCAGACTAGCTAGCAGCCGTTAGCAAACATGTGGTGGAACTGTGCCTCTGTTGAGCTCATTATATCAGCTCATTTTCAGTGAAACTCTAAGGAGAACAATGTTAAAGGGTTAATAGAGGAGTCATGTTGCGATGATTTCCTGAAGGCGATTTCAGAGAGAGCAGGAGTTTTTAAAGAGACAGAGGCCCAATTTCAAGTCATATGTCTTTTATGTTTTATATATATCCATATAGTTGTTATTTTTCTAACAACTGAAGGTAACATAGTTACTCGATAGTGCCACTTTATTACAAAATGCGCCTGGAAGCCCCATCAGTCATGCTAGCATTTAAATTTAAATCTGGTTCTGGTTCTGCTCTGAATCCCCAGAATCAGAACCAAACATAGAGAAGCAGCATTCTGCTTCACCACAAATCTGGAACAAACTTCAGGAAAATTGCAAAGAAGCCGAAACACTGAGTTCCTTTAAATCTAGACTAAAAACCCACCTGGTTAGAGTTCATTTTGAACCATAATAAGTGAAACACTAACCAACATTTTGATGTGTAAATACAGCACTGGAAAATAGCACCGTTTCTTCAGTTGTTGATTTTTGTGCTGTCATGATGTGAAGCACTGTGAGCTGCCTTGCTGCTGAAATGTTCTGTACAAATAAAGAAATAAATCCCTCTGCCAAATTGGTTTGGTAATTTTAGGTAAGTAAAATGTGCAAGTGAAAGGCTCCAATAGTTCAGACCTAATGTTAAAGACAAGAAAGAAGGCTAATGGAAAAAGGCATTACTGAGTAATCCAACAAAAGGCTAGAGAAGATTGTAGTGATAGAGAAAAGAACAAGTCACCTTGTCTGTTTACATTAAATATTTTACTGTTACTAACTTACAAAAAAACCAGTTTACACTTTCCTGTTTCATTGCATCAGCAAACATTTAGAGAATATATGCTGTTCTGTTAGTGTACAAATGAGATCCCCAGAGTTAAGTGCTTCTGTTGGTCTGCATCCAGCAGGCAGTGAAACAGCTCTCTCAGGCTAATCTCTAATGGCACACAGAATACTGTGCGCTGCTGAGCCAGATCTATTATCTAAATGCTACTGCAGCAACACTGTCTTGGCATAATACATCAATCCGCTTTTTGCTTAGCCTCCCTGTTGCTCCACTTCACATCCACTTTAAGACGCTGTAATTTGCACCACTTACACACCCTGTGCTCTCTGACATCAACACAGCCACATGGTAACACTGCTGCGCACTTTATGGTTTCTCATCACTATTATTTTTACGTGAAGTCTTTGACTTTCAAATGTGCTCAGTTCTTGCCACGTTGTGTTCGCCAGTGATGTCAGACCACTTTTTACAGTAGCGAGTAATCTAACGCGTTGCTATTTCAAATCCAGCAGTCAGACTACAGTTATTTATCGAAATCACTTTGCGTTGCTGTCCGTTGCTGTCTTCTTTTGTTATTTAATTGTATTTCCTCTACGCGTCTTGTCGAGTTTCTATGCGACAGTATCAGCAGCGACAGAAACAGAAAGAATGGAGGGAGGAGAGAGATGCGCATTTTGTTGGTGGAAAAACTGGAACTATTTTGAGTTTATGTCGCCATGTCTGATTATTATAAGCTCCGAAACCAAATGCAGGGCCGTAACGCAGAGCCTGGAGGCTGGGGGGAGAGATGGGGGCTTTAAAATCCTTCTTAGAGTTTTCCAGGCAATAGTGGACCACATAAAAACACACACAAATTACTAAAGTTTTTTTTGTACTGTTGTAACCATTAAAAAAAATCTCCTCTTTAGTTCAACCTTATGAGTGGAGATACATTGTTGATATTACCTTTATAAAATAAGTTGCAAATAAGTATTGGCAAAGATCAATGTCATTTTCATAAGGTGGTGGAGTATTTGGTAGCAGCTGCTGATAGTAACTAAAAAGTTACTTTTAATGTAACTTAGATACTTTCCAAATCAAGTAGTCAGTAATCTAACTAAATTACTTTTTCAAGGAGTAATCAGTAATCTGATAAAAGTTACTTTTTCAAAGTAACTATGCCATCACTGGTGTTCACATTGCTGTGCTTGAATGCTGGGGAAGAAACCAAAACGTGAAACCCAGATTCAGCTGCTGCAGCATGTCTGATCCGACTCTGCAGAGAAATGCACTCTGTCACAACAATGCAGCATAAATAAACACGTTGTGACAAGGAGCACTTTAAAATATGGGACAGAACGTTCACATTAAAACAAACTAAAAAATGAATTCTGAGGGTTTTCTTTTTTGCTAATTTCTATTAATGAATGGATAACAAGCACAAATCTGATTGCCAATTTATCCCTAAAATTATTCATATGAAATGCTTATTATTGGAGAGCCAAAAACATATAAAAATGTACAAGTTTAAAAAGCATTTAATACTCCTATATGAGCTGGGGTGTTTTTTCAGTTGAGGCGATGTATTGAACTGGAGGAATCACTTTCCATTTCGACAAGAAAGTAGATCTAGGCACAAGCAGCTGGGGATCAGTTAGTATCTCTGTCTGGCGTTTTACCTGCAGTTCCATTGGTCAGTCTGATAATAGTGATGCTAAATGGAGTCATCAAGGTTTTTTTTTCTTTGCTGTGGATTTAATATTTTTTCTGCGCTTGCTATGTGGATGTTTTTTTCATTTCCTTTTTCAACCCAGAGCGTAACTATGAGCCAGTCAGCAAGCTTGAATGCTGATTGGTCTGTCTGTCTGTATGTTTTGTTTCTGGCTATATTTTTTGGTTTTAAGACAAAATATTTGAATGAAGGCTACAAGCCAAGACATGGTTTGCTAATAAATTTGTTTTCCTAGTAATTCCAAGAGTTGAGTGAACTACAAGGTTTCTCTCAGTGTATTATAAACATGGAGGGCCACCAGGTTTTCCTTGCCCTCCCACCACGGTGAGCTTTTTTTTTTTTCTCATTCATTTTAAATATGTTATTTTACACCAGTAATAATGTCAGCAAAGTCAAAAGGTTTATAGTTAATGATTTGAACTGCGTTCTCTTCCCTGTGCTGTTGCGGTGCCTAGTTATGTTCTGAAAGGTGTTCACTACAACTGGATGATTTGAAAGGTGATCTTGCAGAGCAGGTTCACCTGCACCGGCATTTTATACGAACACTCTGTGAGCTCATTTTCATTGAAACCTGCACCAAGGTAGACGTCAAGTATGAAAGAAACACTGCTTGTTTAGCTCAACGCAAACCACAAATATAATTCATTAGTCACACTTTTAGAGGTTTGTGTTGAGGTGAGACTGATTTGAGCACACATGTCTCAAATCACACTGTCAGGATTTGTCTGTGTGAAGTTGGACAAAGATGCCTGCCAGTATTCAGAGGTAACCGGTGAAATAAGTTTTAATAAAACAGTCCAAAGACAACTTACAAAACACAGAGACCTGGTAACATGATGTAAGTTACCAGGTCTCTGGTAACTTACTTCATGTCTCTGGTAACAGGAGTGAGGCCTAGTCCATACATAGCCTGGGCTAAGCAGTGATACTTGTTTCTATAAAACAATCTCGTCCAAACCTGATCGGTTTAAGAAAAGTGTTCATCCACACAAACTCGCTGAATTACACCGCAGAGCATTGCTTTAAACATAGGGGGCAGTGTAGGGCAAAGCTAAAACCTATGTCAGCCAATCATAATCTGTCAAATCAACCTCGACTTCCTGTCAGGAATTAAACATGGTACCAGGAGATCCATTTGTGTGGACAGACAGAGAGGTTGAACAACTTTTAAATAACGTGTTGGAACACAAAGTTAATAAAACACTTCATTAGTTTTATAACAAAGCTAATAAAGTGATATTATACAGTTAAAGCCCATATGTGCCCATCTGTTGACACATGATGTGGAAACGTGGAGGTTGAAGGTCATTTTGCATCCATATTGGGAGGGACAGCTGGTGTAAAACAGTTGACCTCTGACCTCTCTCTCCTTTGCAACTCAATGTATTGGAGCAGATGGACTTATGAACAAGTACAAAGCAAACATAAAAATCAGCAACTTTCTGATAGCAGTCATCTTTCCTCCACTGCATGGCCAAAGAGTAACAATGTGACGTCAGTATTGGATTATTTGCAACGCATGATTTAGCGGTCATGCGTTTACCTCTAAATCTCAGGTTTCCAACGTTCACAAGCAAATGAAAAAGGAAGAATTCACAAGTCTTCACTTTGACTGGAGGTTTTATTATTAACAGTTTTTGTCATATTAAATGTAAGTTACAAGTTAATGCAAGGTCAAATCGCATAAAAGTCTATTGAGTTTACCAGAAATCTGGCTGTGTGTGAACAAGTCCTGTGAGAAAGAGAGGTGGTTAAATATTGGGAGAGTTTGGTGAAACATGGACTGAGACTCATTACTGACTGACTGCAGCTGTGAGGGAAATGGCTCAGAGGAGGGAAACACAAACAGTGGAGCTTTAAAATATGAATCTAAGTGAGACAAAGAATAACTAAACACAATAAATTAATAACACAATCTGGGTAAAAATAAAGAATAACTTAGGACTAAACTACAAACCCAGGATCCTGTGAAGGATTAACACCCAAATTGTATGGAGGACGGTCACAGCCCTCTGTGGTGTTGGTCCAACACATCGACACTGATTCTGAGTGAACTTTGCTCATTAAATAAGTGAACATATACAGTTTAATATACATCATAAAGCACAGATAGATTATAAAGCACTGACAGTAAAATGTGCATCATCATAAGGACTTTATTTGTTCTCCTCTTATGAAATAATACTTAGTAGTGTGCTTTTTCTAACATTTACTAAAAATTACAATCTTAACTGTGCTCCATATTCTGACTCAGGATACGGAAAATAAGTGAAGAGAGGATTCAGTTCAAGATGTTTTTCACCAATATCAGTTGGGTTGATATTGTGTCTTATTAGAACTGGTCTGCAGACTGGAAACAAGTTCCAAGATCTTCAGTGATTTGCTGCTTTTGTCTGATTAGCTGCTTGCTTTGTTCAAAGGCTTTGTTAGCATTGAACTGGCTGATTAGTCAAACACGTTCCAGTTTGTGTAGTAACAATTTTGTTTTGGTGAGATTTCCTTTGCCAAGGTACAAAAACCTGGGATTTCAGGCATGGGAGCTTAAATATCTGTCATATTTTCAACAACGACAAAGACTTAACTCTAAGCAAGAGAAACATCTAAAATCTAACATCTAAACATCCACAGAGACACATAAATAAAAAAACATTCAGATCTTTCTAATTTTGCAGGTAAACAGAGACAAGAAGGAGTTTCTTCATCAATCAATGCTGAGTCTAGACATCCCAGGATCCCCGGGCCTCTGGCCTGACAATCCTCATCTTCAGAAAGAGAAGAAAAGAACAAGTCAGAAAACGGGCAACCTCAAGATTAAATTTGACCAGGAATTCATGTTTGTTTTCACCAACCGGCAGATTGAACTGGAAATCCATGTTGGGTGAGGGTGAAATGGCAGGCTTGCCATATCCAGGATTAGGAAAGGACGAGTCATATCTGTGCAGGTTCTGCGGCAGTGAAAACATGCGTTCTGACGGGTCGGACTGATTGCTGCCATATGTGAAAGGCGTCTGCTGGTTCCCGTACATAACTGATCTGTCTTCTGTGAAGGAACAGGTTTACATATATATATATATATATATATATATATATATCCAAGAAATGGCAAAACAATGCAAACTTCAGTGGATGACTCACGTCACATTCCACCAAAATGAGCACTGTCAAAGTCCTTCCATCGTTCAAAGGGATTTAATGTGTTATCTGTGCTTTACTTGGTCTAATAACATTGTGTGTTCTTGTAAAATTCAGAAAAGTGTCTAGAGATACAGCTCTGGAAAGAATGAGCAGACCACTGCTCTGAAGCCCGTTGAAAAGCTCAAGGTTATTCCACCAAATATGGATTTCTGAACTCTTCCTGAGTTAAAACATTAGTATTGTTGTTTCTAAATGAACATAAACTTGTTTTCTTTGAAAGCACTGCAACATTTTCTGCAAATAAACACAAAATTTTTGCTTGGAATTTCAAAGACATGTCAGTAGATCGTAGAATAAAAGAACAATGTTCAATTTACTCAAACATATAACTATGAAAAGCAAAGTCAGAGAAACTGATCACTTTAAGTGCTCTCTTAATATTTTCCAGAGCTGTACATGACATATTTGTACCCAATGATTGACTTTTTAAACTCAAACTAAATAGTATAAATGATGCATACAAATTTTAAACTTTTCTCTTTAGTATTTTTTTATGAGTTCCGCAATTGCAAATTATTTTACAATACTACCAGAATGTATTTTCAAAAAGAAAAAACATTTTTTTGTGCAAGTACATTTTTTTCCTTAGTTTCCCTACTTATTTTTGCCCAGATATAAATAGTTGATAAAGAAAAAAAATCATTCATATTCCAATTTCTATATCTTGGACCCATTACTCACATGCACACATACAGTTAGTATGGATTAGAAACTTACTTGCTCCTTGTTTGCCTATTGGACTTGCAGCTCTGGACCACTCATAGTCTTCATCCAGCCACTGGTTCACCAATTTCTGCTTCATGTCTTTCTTTCTGCAGAAACAGAGTAAAATACTGAGAATTTTTTATCTGTTCTTAGATTATCGCTGAGCTGAAAATCAGCTTGGATTTAGAGTAATATTAGTGCCTATAACCTTTAACCATTAACACTATTTCACTTATATTTTATTTGCAATCCATTCATCCGTCATACATGTTCTCAAATTAGTCAACATGGAAGCTACTGGAATATATTTCAGTTTTCCATCTACTGTAAAATCAGCTAAGGTGTTAGTAGCTAAATAAGGATGACATTAACAAACTAACAAAAACAAATCTCTTGCTAAAGCACCGTTTTCTGTGTGTGCAGCACACACTGCTACAAGAAAGTGAACAACCATTGTTTCATTCTCTGTACATCCAGTGACAGCAAGAAGCACTCAGTGAAAAAATACTTCATTTCTGTATTTAAAGATTAGTAGAACGACAGTGTGTGACGCCTTCAAAAACCCATAAATGACTCTTTACTGTTCCCAAGCCAACGGTCCCTCCTACCCCAGCCTCCCTGAGTATTCATAGTTGGTGACTTTAGTTTTTCATGTGAATTAGTGCTTTCTACCACTAATTCAATGTAACACTACATCACTACACCATGTCTGTAAGAAGCTCTGCTTGCTAATGTGAAGTACAGAGCACATTTCATGGATAACAAAGCACCTAGTCTTTTTTTCCCTTTTGTTAGTGGTGTCATGTATTGTAACAAAAATCCTATCACAGCTTACTTACTTTGTATGTTTGCGTTTGTTGACAACAGCATATGCAACCAGGGTTACCACAGCAACTAACAGGACAGCAAGGGTCACACTTAGCCCTGCATAAAACGCAACTTTCTGTATGGGAAAGTTACAATCCTCTCCCAAGTACCAGATGTTGTTCACATTTTCACATCTAAGGAAGGAATAAATCAAAACACAATTAAAGACAAACAACAAAGTGTAGTGCATAATGTAATTAAATATTCATTTAAATATTGATAGAAGAATAGAATTGAGATGCTAAAACCTAAATCGTTCAATAAAAGTTATGTTTTTCCTTTGGTTTATTTAGTACTTTAGCAGGAATGTTTGTTAACTGATCTTTTACATGTATTAAATCATTGTGGTCGACTGTGATGAACTGAACTGGAGCAAAGGACAGTGTCTTCAATTAAACATCTTTAAAGTTAAATAAACTGCAGTGAGGACTGAAGAACTGCTCAGTTCCTGGAAGACTGCTTGTCTATTTTGACCTTCATGAATTTACTTACTGTAGCAGCTCTCTCATCATTTGGAAATTTAGATTAAGTTTGACTAATAAGACTGTGAAATCATTATAATCCAATAAACTGCAGTTTTTCTGAGTTAGAGTCTTCATCTCTATAGCAACAGAGTTTTTAAAATTGGAAAAGTGAAAAGTTGATTTTGTCTGTTAGGTAAAATCAGTATTAATAAAACAAATACATCAACATACATGCAGATCTCTCCCAAAGCTTTGTAGATGTTGCAGGTCCCCCCATAAAGGCACTTTATAGGTTTATCATGATCTGGGTCACATCTGCTTCTACAAACGATCGTGTCATTTTCTAATTTAGGACCGAAGTATTGAGCTACATCCGAGCCCTGCAGTGCACTCCCACATAGACCTACAGAAAAAAGACAGAAGATTTTAGTAAGATCATGCCAACTCAATCCATCCAATTCCTTTCAGAGACCATGAGAGTAGCTCCCATGATAAGAGGGTGAGAGACAGGATACACCAGGGGTACACAGGTTACTCCGCCACACACATACAAGGCAGGGCACAACGAGGCAGCCGCAGACTTACACACAGGAGTGAATTGGAGCGGACAATTATCTGAACATTCATCCATGTCTGGGGTTAAACCAGAGTACCCAGAGAGAACTCACATACAGCAAGCATGAGGAGAATATACAAACTCCCCACAGAAAGAGCCCAGCCAGAGGCCAAGGCCAGGATCCAATTTTAGACCAGTTGATCCATTGTTGCAATAAGTATGGGCGCCATTCCAGACAACAGGCTAGCTTTGAGGCTAACCATCTCCAACAAGGCCGAGCTGAGATTTTTTAACAAAATTGAATGGTTTTAATTTTTATCAATCGCTTAAGAATGCATTATTTTTCTTTTACTGAACTTTTGTGATAGTGTAATGGTTTTTTAACCTTAGCATGGCAAACAAAAAGAGGTTGATGAGCATATAATTAAGGTCAGTACAAAGATTGTGGGTGGTGGTGCTTAAAAGACCTTTATCGGTTCTTCAGAACAAGAGTCACTAAGAGGGAAAGATTCATCCTTCATCCGCACACAGAGATCACACTGCTATCAAGAAAGAGGTTTCTGTACACCCAGAGGCCAAGACCAAATCAGTACATGAGATCTTTTATTTTCATATACTGAAAATAAAAGAAACCAACAAGTGAATAGCGTCATTGGAGTCCTGATGTAATTTTGCAAATATGAGTTTGGTTTTTGTTTCTCTCTCTGGAACGGGACTGTTGCTGTGTGAGGATTTTGTAAACTGTGGATTACCCCTCGACAATTTATATCAATTTATTTAATCTTAATGGAAAACATTTAAAAATAGTTTAAAAATCTTAGTCAAACGACTAATTAAACTCTAGTGTAATTAACAATGCTTTCTGGAGTGCTCATCCATAGTTTGGGTGATCGTAGATACATTTTTGAATCAGAAACACATTGAGATGCATGTTACAAAATGTAGCTTGTGCTCAATAGTTGCTGCACAATTATTTGCCAATACTAAGGTACAAAACGTGATGATGACCTTTTACAGTAAAATCTCACATGCATGTGGCTAAAGATGTGAACGTAAAAATAGGATGCTGATTACTGAACTGGAGGCAAAAACCAATTTATTGGTATTTCCACTCCATAGCATATAATGAGATTGATCAGTGTCATACAGATTTTAACTAATAAAGTTTGTCCTGTTCACTTAATGCTATGTCCCTCAAGTCTTAAGTCTCTGTACTTTTCTACTTTCTGCTTCTCCTCAGTGATCTCCATCCTCTTCTTTTCCTGACTCCTATATTTGCAGAAAAAAGTGGAACTTAGTTGCTGTGTTTCTACAGTGTTTCTACCTGATTGCAGTGTTGTAAAGAAACTTCTTACAACTGGGGGATGTGTTCAACGAGTTGGTTCAGAGGTGGATCATTTGAAAAGCCAGGGCTTTGAAAACGATATTTTCTGTCTAGAGAAGATAAATGTGTGTAGGAGTTTGCAGTTTTTTGGTTTTTGTTGTCCAAATGTAGGCTGAACTTTGCGTTACGTAACCTTTTACTAACTGTCCAATACAAGTGATCACACAAACTGTACATCCACCAGTTGATGAAACATAACAGCTTAATTTAAAATACACCAATAAGACATGAGAAGTGAGAACCTGTCTTAACTTTATTAATAATATGCAGATGCTCATAAAAGCACAAAAACTTTCTGCTTAATATTTATTCCAAGATTTTAGTAATTTAATTGCATTTGAAAATATTCGCAAATCACATTGGTTTAGGTAAAAGAACAAATCTGACACATTCTTTATTTTCCCCACAAACGTGATTTACTCCATGTTATGGAAATTCCTTTTTGTGTACTAACCCAACCCAATGCTCACTCACACATTGTTTTTATATGATAATATTATTTTTACTTGTTTTTACACAAGTAAAACATAGTTTGCCGATAGAGTGCTTAAACACTTACCTTCCATGTCTACCTCTACTTCGGTCGTTTCGAAGTTTGCGATAACATTAGAACCTAATAATCAGAGGAGAAAGAAAACAGTTATTTGATCTCGACAGAAAAAAATAAGCATCCTTTAAGAATGATTTTTTATTTTACCTTTCAGATCTTCAAGTACTTTTTGAACCTCTTCAAAGCCCTTCTTATACTGTTCTGTATGTTTGCCGTTATCAACTTCCAGAACCACATCATGCGTGACTTTTACCCTGAGGGAGACAAATGTTTCTGAATTAGCTAAAATTAATCTTTATCTTAAAAACAGGTACAAGTGTTTATATATGAAAGACACTTTTTTCCACTGTTATTGTTTGAGACCAACAAAATATTGTGAATGTTGTAAGCTTTCAAATATCAGACTATGTCAGCTGCTGCTCCTCTCAGATATGGTGTACCACAAGGCTCTGTTTTAGTCCTGTCATATTTTTCATGTAGTTGTGTCCATTTTCCAAAAGTATAATACACAATTCCATTTTTATGTAGATGACATTCAGGAAGTCTGTCTTCTTGTAAAAAGCCAGTTGATCCCAGTCAGCAGAGAATCTACTACAGTGTTTGGACAGAGCAGAAATTACTCTGTGTAAACAATAGAAAGACAGAAGTTTATTTGGTAAATCCAACCTGCTGACAGGAAGCACCAGTGTTGATGGATCATTGAACTCGTCTGGCTGTACATCCATTAGAATCTTGGGCTCAATCTTCGATTCAGATTTGAAATAAACAAGTCACTGCAGTAATCTAACTTTTGTCATCAGAGCCTTTCTAGTAAGATCAATAATTATTTTCCCCAAAATGCCTTTGAGATGGTTATTAATTCTTTTATTACTTCTAGGCTGAATTTTCCCAACTCCCTCTACCTGGATTGACCTGTCTCTTCTTCATCATCTTCAGCTTATTCAACCTGTCTGTTAATATGGATAAAGCAGAAAGAACATTTTGCAGAATTGTATTGAATTTCTTTCACTTACTGCCTTTTTTTTTTTTTTTTTTGGAATTAGTAAGATCTTGTTATTACTTTCAAATGTCTAAATGGTTTGGCACCTATTTATCTTTCTGAGGTTTTACATGCACAGAAAAGCTTTACTAACAACAGACTCTTCCCAGAACTCGGCTTGTTACCAGGGGAGACGGAGCTCTTTCAGCAGGCTCTGAAACAGTCTCCCATGTCTGTGAGGTCTGGTGGATCTTTGAACCAATTCAATTCTGTCATGGCAGTGGTTGATTGAGTAGGACCCAAATGCACAAGCATCATAGGCCAAGGCAAGTTCCCGGTATAATGATGTAAGAAAAAGGCCTTCTGGTGCGGTTTGACTGAGATGAAGTCTGCTACCACGACTGGAAAGCAAAGTCTTTAGCGTAAAAACCATCAACCTCAAAGACGCTATCCTGGGAAGTGAGTTAGCAGCGGGAGCTAATGCACAAGAAGCTGCAGGGATAATCCATGATGTCATTCAGATTGGTGGCAATCATATGCAGATGTTCTGGATGGAAGAACAATCAGATTACATATGATTGGCACCAATGATTTTACTTATTAAATATATTGCATAACTAATATGAAACTAACTGAAAAGCTCTCTTGAGGGTTCACTTGTGGGAACCTTACCCTCACCTTCATTCTGAGACTATGCCGCCCTCATCTGTTAAAAGGTCAGAGAGATTTACTTATACTTAGCTGGGCAGCTGTTACATCTCAAGCATGTGATCTGCAGTGTCACTTTTATTGATTTTCCACTGAGTACTGTGGTGAATCAGTGTATCTGGACTCCACTCATAATGACTTTTCACCCTGAACAAGGCCTACTCAAGGTTTAGATAGTCAAAGTTCATTTTATTTCTTAATATCAGTTGTTCCGATAACAAAACACTTGCTTGCTTAGCGAAGCCAACAAAGAGTTCATGGAGGCACTCTGAGTTTGTTAAACCTGTTTTTCAATATTTCTATTGTAAATTAATGTATTTCACCAAAAAAATTGAGGTTTTGGTTTGTTTCTTTTTCTGAAGTATTCATAGAAAATCTTTTCTTTTCCCCTAAATCTTTTCAATCATTTATACCTGTCTGTAGAAGGAGTTTCTTTAGGTAGATTCTATTTAGCAATGTTTTGTTCAATCAACAAAAAGGTCTTCACTTTTTGCTTTGAAAATAAAAACAAAAAAAAAACATGTACACTTATTTACTTGTCTGTGCTTGCTTTAAAGTGGAACGCCTCTGCTTTGACTTTTCTTATCTGAAATAAAGATAAGATAAAGAAAGAAAGAAATTAGTCAGCTATGAAGTTCACACTCGGGTTTATTATTTATTATTAGTTTGCTAGAGCGTTTAAAGTGCTTTACCTCCTGCGCAGTGTGATCAAATGGTGAAGCAGGACTTTCACGGCTAAGAGAAGTAATGACAAGAATCTCATCAAATATGACTTTGCAAATTAAAAAGAGTTTTATACAGTTTATTACTTGAAATCACATTACTAAAATATTTCGTTTGGAATGACCATATCTTGACTATGACATTATAAGCAAATAAAAATATACTATTAATGGTGTGTTTACCTTAAATTGGTCACACTGACATATTTGAAATGTGGAACAGCTTCGTATTTTGGTCTCATCTGAAAAGGAAAACACAGTAATGATAGCTATTGAACAAATAATTTCACTTGTATAAACATATTAGTTCTAATTTCATGAGTGCTAGCCTGTGTTGAGGTTACTTTGCTGTCACAATATATTCTCTGAATCTCAAAGACTCTAGGAAATTACAGTTGGCTAATCAGAAAAAGAGGCTTAAGTTACAGCTCTGAAAATGTGTACCACTACAGATTTATGGATTTGTTCCTATGGAAGTACTGGTAGAAAAGTGAAGAGATTTTTTGTTTTGTTTTGTTTTTTTTCCCCAACGACCCATTTTCTAAACTTGACCAAATTTTTTTCTTGCTATGCTACTTTTACTGCAAGCTAAAAAAAAACATTCTAGAATAAAATGAGGATGTGAAGATAGTGGAACATGTTTACATGGAGCTGGTTTTCAGTAAAACTGGAACATTTTTGGTGTGATACAGACAGATGTTAACATTAATGTTCTCCACAATAGGGAACAGCTGGCCCAGTCCTGAAATGCTTAAATCATACTCTGCTTACTTAAAGCAGACTTTTAATAGCATATTTAAACTGTGCCTTCAAGAAGTATCTAGAAAAAATAGCAAAAGGGGACCAATTATGCAAAATTCACATTTTCCTTGTTTTTGTTCTCGCTTTGGAGACTCAACTGCTTCTAAAAACAGCTCAAACACTAATCCAGCTGTTTTTTGGCAATAAGTTGATGTTTTTTGGGGACTTGAAAACAAGCCGTTTCAAAAGCCTCCTGATTGTTGAGTCACGCTGCACCGTTTCCTAGCAACCTCAGCCTAGTCCAGTTCATCACTAAGAAAACCAAGCAAAGCTCCAGCATATTTTGTCAGCTGGTTTTACTGCTAAAATGGCTACTGGAAAAGAGAAATATTTTGTTGTTGACTTAAACCACTGCTGCATTCTCATTAGTTGTGCAGGAGATGCTACTTCTGCTTTTCAAAGATGTATGGTTGTATAAGTGCATCTGTTTGCTGCCATTTTCACATGCAAGTTCAACAATGACTAAGGGGGCGTGGCCAACAGCTTGTGGCCAAAAGTGACAACAGGCTTAAAACGGATCATTTTGAAAGGAGCTCAAAATAGGTAGAACTGAGCAGACTGAAATCTCATTATCTAACAATCATTTTGTGCAAATAAGGAATGAACGTGTATTGTATAACCCATAGACCTACTCTAACCTGACAGCAAGCAGGTCACCTTTAAATAATTGACTTCAGTTAACAAGTACAAAAATATTAGAAATAATTAGTGAGGACGTAATGTCACTTTGCACCGCCTGTTTATAGTTTTTGTGTACGCCTATGAGATCTTAGGCACACATTGAAGCTCATATGCCAGATGTATGCACTACAAACTCTGCTGCCATTTTCCATCACACCAGACAGTGTAAAGGAAATAATTTTTTTCCGTTTCATCCATAAAATTACACTAGCACTTTGCAAACATCAGAAACAGCGCAGCTTGCACCGTCTCTTCCATTTATGGACAAATAAAAACCAGTCACTATGCAGCAGTTCAGAAGAAATCACATGAAAGAAAGGCTGTCAGAATGCATGCATTGCACCAGGCAATTTAACCATGCCCACTGGTGCCCTGAAAAACAATGAAAACCTGGACATTTTCATCAACCACAGATGAACAGAAAGTACAAAGTGGACATGTCTGGGGAAAAGAGGACGTTTTGTCACCCACGTTTACACGTCTCCAGTGATTGGAGTCTCTGACACCACGACTTTTTGAAACTAGTTCTGAGAGTGAAACTTTTCAGGAATACCCTGAAAAGGATTCCTGAAAACATGTGAAATACTAACGAGTTAATGTGAAATACTCAAGAGTTTAATAATGTCTTCGTAGGGTAAAATGTAGAACTGAGCAATAAATAGATTTACTTAAACTTAGTGTGCTTGTGCTGTTAAGTTTTGAAAAATTTTGACTTTTTTTATGAACTGCACAGTACGCTGTTGTTAGCGCTGTTGCCTTGCAGTAAAGATGCCCTTGGTTTAAATCCCAGGACATCTGAATTGGTGCTACATAAAAAGTAAAATAAATGTAATTAATTTTTTTATGTTTAGTGTGCTACAGATTAAAGTCCAGATTGTGACTAAATTATAAGAATTTCTTGGAAAGTGCCTTGAGTCGACATTGTTAATTGGCGCTCTAAAAATAAACTGAATGAAATTATTAAATCATCAGACTGAGAGGTATGACAAATGATTATTTGCAGATACTTATTTTTGCAGACCAGATTATTAATTAAACGTTTAGAAATAACACTATAAAGTCAAACTGAAGTGGATTAATTTACCTTATTCAGAAACTTTTCTACATATTTGTGGTATTCATTTGATGATGAGTTGCCATACTCTTCAATGTAAAGTTCATTGTCAACCACATTAATGATCACTGCCTGATTAAATGCACCTGGAAAGACGAAAGAATAAATAAATAAATTCATTCATTCATTCATTCAAAGTTACAGAGCTCTCACATGAGAGTGAAATCTATGGATGAGAGAAATAAAACTTAACTATAGAAAATTCACCATACCTGGCACAACTGGTACAGCCTTTTCACATTTATCACCAGAAAACCCAAGGAGACATATGCATTTTGTTCCATTAAAAGTACCACCATTGTGACATGTCCCAGTAGTTGGTATAGAAGGTGGTATTGAGGGTGTCGTTACTGAACCAGCTGGCGAGGTCGGTTTAACAGGGCCAGAGGTTACTGGACCAGGTGGAGAGGTCGGATCAACAGGACCAGACGTCACTGAACCAGGTGGAGAGGTCGGATCAACAGGACCAGACGTCACTGAACCAGGTGGAGAGGTAGGTTTAACAGGGCCAGAGGTTACTGGACCAGGTGGAGAGGTAGGTTTAACAGGGCCAGAGGTTACTGGACCAGGTGGAGAGGTCGGATCAACAGGACCAGACGTCACTGAACCAGGTGGAGAGGTCGGATCAACAGGACCAGACGTCACTGAACCAGGTGGAGAGGTAGGTTTAACAGGGCCAGAGGTTACTGGACCAGGTGGAGAGGTAGGTTTAACAGGGCCAGAGGTTACTGGACCAGGTGGAGAGGTCGGATCAACAGGACCAGACGTCACTGAACCAGGTGGAGAGGTCGGATCAACAGGACCAGACGTCACTGAACCAGGTGGAGAGGTAGGTTTAACAGGGCCAGAGGTTACTGGACCAGGTGGAGAGGTAGGTTTAACAGGGCCAGAGGTTACTGGACCAGGTGGAGAGGTCGGATCAACAGGACCAGACGTCACTGAACCAGGTGGAGAGGTCGGATCAACAGGACCAGAGGTTACTGAACCAGGTGGAGAGGTAGGTTTAACAGGGCCAGAGGTTACTGGACCAGGTGGAGAGGTCGGATCAAAAGGACCAGACGTCACTGAACCAGGTGGAGAGGTCGGATCAACAGGACCAGAGGTTACTGAACCAGGTGGAGAGGTAGGTTTAACAGGACCAGATGTTACTGAACCAGGTGGAGAGGTCGGATCAACAGGACCAGACGTCACTGAACCAGGTGGAGAGGTCGGATCAACAGGACCAGAGG
>CAEFZX010000709.1:0-114095 GCA_903066825.1 Alfaro cultratus | reverse complement strand
ATCCATCCATCCATCCATCCATCCATCCATCCATCCATCAAACAAACAAACATACAAACAAACAACCAAAAAAAAAAAAAAAACAATCAAAAAATAAAAAAAAAAAAAAAAAAAAAAAAAAAAAAAAAAAAAAAAAAAAAACTTAATAAGCAAAAAGGAAATTGTCAAATATTTCAGTGATTTTTTTTTTTTCTGTTTTAAGAATGGGGATTCTCTATTTTACTTTAATATAGAGTGACCTCAGGCAAACACAATTGTTTTGTTGAACAAATAAAAGAAACTGATGCAGCTGCAATGATGTTTTTTTGTGGTTGAATATTTTCCTCACATTGTCAGATTACAGATTTAAACACAATCAAGATGTAGCACATCTGGATTTTATTTGCATTTACATTTCAACCTGTTGTGCATGTATTTAACTGTAATTAGTATGGTTAAAGAAATAAACAATCATTCAGTGTTTCTTTTCATTGGCTTGTCAAATCCTACGTTACTATATTTTTCATCTCACGGAATTTATATGTAATGACTGGTAAATTTGCTTTGCTATGACTCAGTTAAACTGTTGGAAATATTTATTAATAGCCCTGTGAACCATACACTGCAAAAATGCAGATTCAGTCGGATTTTCAAGTATGTTCTGAATCACGTGTCTTGGGATCAGATGCCAATCGAACACTCTTTGCTGTTTTCTTGATGAAAATATTAAAATCAGATCCAGGATCAGTGACTGCGGACGTCGATGCCACAGAATGGTAAACAAAGGGCGCGCAAATCCCCCCACTGTAGCGCGAGATCACCGCACGGCACCTGCTGCGCTGCTGCTACAACACTCCGATTGGCTAACTGACACGTCAGTCAAACATGACCCCGCCTACCGCCTGTCACCATTGGCTGATGGTACTGCCGTTTGTGTGAACGTCAATGTGATTGGTCACCACGCCCGTTAGCTGCCCCTTTCAGGGCGGAGAGCTGCCGCCGCATTCATGAGGCGGGTCTGCGGCTAAACTAAAGGCTTTCATTGGAGTCCTCTCGCTGTTAAACCCGTCTACTCGCACTTGGTTGGTCCATCGCCAGGAAGAAGTAGTTCGGGATTGAAGCCGTCGTCGTCGCCCTCAGTGCTCTCCACTTTATTCCCACAGCGGAGAGTGTGCGGCTCCGCTCATAGAGCAATGCGATGATAAAAACCGCATATGCGGTAAGGCTACACACCTACCAGGCAGGGAAATATCCACGAAACAACCTCACTCCGTTTTCTCCTCATACCGCAGCCTTATCCACTACTCACATCGGAACCTGAAGGTGAGACATTTAATTACCTTTACCCTAATCCAACTCGTAAGTAGCCGGGGCAATATCCTTTAACGTCTCATATTTCAGTGGCGCTGGCTAACCTCGCTTGCTTAGTGAATGTGAGCTCAGAGCCTAAACATAAAACATTAAGGCGGCTGACGACGTTCATATTGGTTTAAAAATGCCCTCTGTTTCATCTTAGAAACTCGACCTATATATTAATAGGCTGTAGCCACGCTGATTTATTTTCTTAATATATGAATAAAATAATTTACGAGTGAAAATGGATGATTTTGTCAATTACAAGCTGGAGATGTTTCACGTCTTCCACCCAAGGTGTGGTTCTCTTGGTTAGTTTTGTGTCTCAGCTCTGAATTATGCCGGTTATTTTTAGGCTCCACGCCGCATCTGTGTCCCTCTGCAGCCCCGGCCTGTGTCATTATCACAGCCGCTGGCTTCATCATGTCACCTTTCCTCAGTGTCTGCTTTAAAAAAAAATAAAATAAAATAGAGTCGCCACTTCGCATCAAAGCTGAGAGAGGAAAAAAGGCGTTTCCAGCTTCAACATCGCCACCTTTAAATATACACGAGCAACCTAATAATTACACACCCGCAGGAAGACAGACAGATAGAGGGAGAGAGAGGAGGTGGACCCCCGCAGTGGATGACCTCAGTTCAAACTAGGGGGTATTGTCTGTGGGCTGCTTTATTATGGGGTGTTGCTATGGAGGAGAGCAGTCAGGTTTTTGGCAACTCCAGCTGCTGCAGGAGTTTAGCTGTTCAGTCCACGCTGTACTGCGACAGCCTGAGGTCTCTGTCTGTGTGTGAGTGTCCTTTAGGAGGAGGATACATTGCAGCTATATGGCATATAATGCAAAGTCCTCCACTGCGATTGCTGAGAGAGCACTGATTTGTATTCAGATTATTTAGTGACTCACTTAGGCAGTGCCTTTTCACTTATGATGTCATCAGTGGCTTTGCTTCATTTCCCTATCAAGATATGTTTCTAACAGGCATGGACTGGTAGGAAATTCACACCGCCTGGTATGATAACCTTGATTAGAAATAATAATAATAAAAAAAAACATGATAGCAATTCATGATATGATCTACAGTAGTTGCTTTTATTTAAAACCAAAAAAGCAAGATTTATTCTTACTGTTAAAATATTGATTGTTACAGTTATGCATTTATTTTAGTGTTATTTCTATTCAAACACCACAAGCAAAAATCATAAACTAGGCATGGGCTGGGATGACATTATTACTATATAATAATCTTGTGTAAAAATACTATGGTATAACGGTTTTCACACAAAGGTGTAAGACAACATGACATGACATTTTGTATTGTTTCTTTAATAAAAAGAAACAATTACTCTTGCTGTTATATATAATAAACAGAAACATCGCAGTTAAGATAGGTTATCTTTTATGCTTATTATTTGATAAACTGACTAAAGCAAAAAAATAAAAATACAAACAGTATATTTATGAGTTTTAGTTTAAGAGAATACTAATAGAGTAATACAAGCATATGATGCTAGCTGGTTATCAGTCTAAATGTCTGTTTGAGTGGCCAAATCACTGTCACCTGCTGAGCAGATATATGCCACAAGTTTTGCTACCAGAAATATTTCCAAACTGCCAAATTTGTGTTTTAGTAGGCGAGAGAAACTGATTGAAAACTTTGTTCAGCCAGCTGACTATGTGCAGCTGGAGAAAACCTCTCATCAAAACAGCTTCACTCAGAGATCAAAATAATTCTTCCCTTGATCAGTTCTATCAGAACCGGGAAACAATTTTTTTCCCTCTATTTGTTGTCTGCATCTAAATTAGGAATTATAAATACAGTAGCATAATTTGATTCTCTTTGTTTAATAAAATAAAGTCAAATTAAGATATGGAGTTTGCTTTAATGCATACGTCCTGCCTGTCTTGTAACAGTGTCAGTTAGATTCAAACCTGTTTTTATCAAGCAAGCTCCAGCACATGTTTTTGTAAATCTTTCATGTGTTAGCAATATAAGAAAAAACTGAATTAAAAATCATCTGGTCATACGTCTAAGAAAGCTGGAAGTTCATAATCAGTGCATCTTCAGGTATTGGTAGGATTAAAAAATACCACAAAAGAGTTGCACCAAAAAGCCAAATGATAACAAGAATCTGCCATTTTTCATCCTGTTTAGCCCAGAATGGTGAGTCAAAAATCTGTACTTAAGCTAAGTACTAACAGCCCATGCTAACAATAACAATCTTTGTTGTGAATGTTGTTATTGAAGGAAGACTTGAAGTTTGCTGTCAGGGAGATGTGTCAAGAAGAAATTAGAGGAACCACAAAGGATGCACAAACCTATTTGAATAGAAAAATTTTAAAGATGCTTCTTAAAAAGAAATATCTTAATAAGATAAGAATTAATTTTGTTAAAGGGTTTTTAAAGAAACCTTTGACTTATATAATAAGAATAAACTGACTGAGAGTGTTTCTTAATACTTCATAGCTCCATACTGACTGTCTGGGTGGTGCCAGCTCTTTTGTGGGTGTGTTTGCTCCACGCCCAGTGTTGAATTGGAGTTACAGGTATGGGTTGGGAGTAGAGATATAAAGACGCGGCAGAAAAGAGTAGGACTGAGGCACATAGCAGGAATCAGGCCTGATGACATACCTGCAGAGGCACAGAGATGCCATATTACCTAGCACATTCCTTGTACAAATTTGGACATTAAGCTGCCTGTTGGATCAAAGATGAGGTTTGTCTCATTGCTGCTGGTGTCATTTGTATTCTTCGTGTCTTCTTGTTCCTTTGAAATGTGGTTATCCTTATGGTTTATCCCTTTCAGAGCAAATTTAGCAGATTCTGATAGAAATTTCAAAAGTATTTCAGGATACCGGCCCGTAATATAGATCCATAGCAGCAGTTCCTGAATGTTTCAGCTTCTGACCTACAAGGAAAACAGACTCGTGACCCAGATTATTGGTTGAGTATGCAAGTATTTTCACTAAGTCAATAAACAGGGGGTACAGTGACAATCAGCAGCAACAGCCAATAAATTATTTTTATACATTTTTTAAGTACCATTTTTTTCTATTTCTTCATAATCATGTTTCCAATGATCCTCTTTGTTATTTCACTTCTCCAGATCTTAAGTTGGTCTACTTGTTTTATCATCTTTTTATGACCTCTTTTGCATATTGACTGTCGGGAGAGATTCCAGGAGCCTGTGATGTTCACTTTATTATATCCTGTGTCCCCAAAGCTTTAACTCCTAAACTCACCCAGTTTTGCGTGATAAAGTCTACATTTTCTGTGTTTCATCTATTTTAAGAAGCTTTCTCATTGAACTAATGCTTTGTAGTTGTTGGAATAAATTTAGAAACATCCTGTTGTTGTGCTGCAGTCAGTCTGACTCTGGATCGCCTTCATGTGTCAAAGCTGTAACCACTTTTAGCAACTGTCACCTCCTGTCTCCCAGGACCACCAGCCCCTAAAGCGATTCAGCGTTTTGCTTTTCCAGTATAGCCTTCATGCATTCCTTTCTAGGGTTTTATCTCTGCTGGGTTCAATGGGTTGTAGTGGAAGGAGGTGCTTTAAACTGGGAGTTTGATTTGTTTTGAACTTTCTCCTCACCATCCCTCCCCCAGCTTTCCTGTCATGTCAGTTTACTTGGTCGATTGATGTGTCTCGCTGTTTCTCCAATCCTCCTTGCCTCCCTCCTTCCCTCTCCATCCACAAATCTCCCAGTTTCTCTTCCATTTTCGTCTTCCTCTTGATTTCCCACATCTCCTATTTAGGCCATCCTCTGTCCAGCCTCGGGTTTAAATGGGCTGGATGTTACTTGCATGCTACCGCAGCTCTTTCTGCACGTGTGGGTGCTGAAGCGTGTGATCTCTCGACACAGAATCCCATCAGCGTCTCCGTCCACTGAACGAAATAGTTTTTAATCTCACTTCTTGTTTCTCATTTTCTCACAGTGCCAGCAGTACCATGTCCAGGCCAACGGGGGGCGTCGCCAACGATGTCACCCGCTTCCTGTCATCAGGCGTGGGGACGAGTTCTCCCAACGCCAGCTCCTCAATGTTCTCCGCCGCCAGCCAGGCCGACTGGGCTGCCAAGAGGCTGGTGTGGGTGCCGTCGGAGAAGCATGGCTTTGAGGTGAGCTGTCATGGGAACACCCCGACTCCTCAGCCTGTTCTGTTTACCCGAAACATTAAATTTAATCCACAAGCATCATCTGGACCCTGACTCACTGTCTCATTTATTGCATCACCTCTCCAGGTGTTAAAACACGCAGGGCGTTGTGACAGTAAGCCATAATTTCAGGACTCAGAGCCATTTTATCTTTTTACAACTTGTCCCAACATTCTTTCTTTTCACTGTCTTAAGTTTAATCGTCTTGTAAATTATTTGCCCCAAGTCTGTTCCCTCGACTTACAGGTGTGTCAGACAGGTGACGTAAAGAAACATAGGGTGTGTGTGTGCTTTTGTCTTTATGGTAGGAGCTCTTTAATCCCTGTGACAATGCTCTAGTTTCTACTTCATTCATTATTATTCATATTTTTTCATTCTTTACTGGCACATTAACTATTATATACACTCAAAAGGCCCTTGATATAAAATTAATGTTTTTCAGTTCCGTCATCATGCATTTAAGGATCTCAGAAAGCATATTTTAGGTTGTGACTCATGAATTCAATGCCCCGTCTCTGAGTGTCCCTCTCTCTGCTGGACTGGTTTCATAAAAAGCTCTATGAATAGAACAATACTCTCCTTCAGCTTCGTAATGTTAAGGAGGCCGGTGCAGACACTGACTTCATTTTACAGTCACGTTCTCAGTGATAAAAAAAACAACAAATTACCACACATACTTAGAGGAAAACTCAGAAACGTGCACGTTATCATGTAGTTTCATAGTCTTGGCATGCACTTTTCTACCATACTTTAGAGACACTGACTCATATTTATATGCATTGTGCATTTTAAGTAGCAGAGACAGCAACGCAATGGTGCGAAGACAGATTCACAGCAAGATCAGAAACAAGAAGAAGGCCCCTCTGCTCTGCCATCGTCCATTGTATCATGATCACAAGAAAATGTAGCTGTAATACTCACACAGTGGTTACTTTATCGGGTTTCACTGATCAGCTGCTTGACAAAACAAATACTGCATCACTCGGCATCATCTCAGTGCATTTAGGTGTCTTGAAGTGATGAAGACGACTTGTTGAAGTTCAGCCGACCATAAGAAAGTAACTGTGACTCTGAATGTGACTAAGGCTGAAACAGGAATTAATTATGATGGATCAATTGTTTAAATAATCGTTAACTAATTTAGTAATCGAGTAATCACTAGCAAGAGCATACAGACTAAAACATGCAATTTGCTAAAATAACAACACACCCAGAGAAGTAATTAAGCCAAAGCTGTACAAAAATATATACAAATAAATATTTTCTACCTAGAACTTCTCAAGTTCCAGGTGATGCAGTTTTATTATCACCTGGTTAAAATTCTGTAAAAAATTTCCTCTTAGGTACATTTTATTATTACATTACTAATTGCTTGATAAAAGAAATAGTCAACAGAAGAGCCCTACACTGTATTTATGTTAAGTCAAGTATCTTTTTACATGTTGACATTAGAAGTATTTTTTTTAGCTGCACATGTATCCTTTTGTACAAATGATTGAGTGTACACTACATTAATATTGTATTTTAGGCAATAGTTTTTATTTTATTTTCTAAAAAGGAAGTTAATTATTTGTTTATTTGCACTTTATATGTGTTAAATAAAATAAACTTAAGTCTTTAAATGAAAAATATGCGCAGTGTGACATATTTTTAAGAATAATTGATAGAACAATGGATTAATAAAATAATCACTAGCTGCAATTCTAAGAAGGACATGTATGTTGGGATGGAGTATTTCAGTAAATTATCACAGTTCCAGTGTGCATGATATTGATATACCAAAAGGTTCATTGAAATGCAATAAATCATATCTGAAATATTCCAAGTACACTTTGAACGTTGATCTGATGTTTAACCTGCTGGATGGAGTCTCACTGCAGCACATTCCCCATGTCTGACACAGATGACAGTGGCCAAGACGCTAAAGGTCACAGAGAACATTGAAAATTGATCATGTCGTTTTAATACTGAAACATTGTCCCAATATGCAGCTGCATGATGCTGTCATGTCAGTATGGACCAGAATGTCTCAATAGCTTTTGTTGAATCTATGCCATGACAAATTAAGGCAGCTCTGTTGTCAAAAAGTTCTAGTTGGTGTACCTAATAAAGTGGCTGTTGCATATAGGCTCTTATGTTCTGTGAAGATGAAGATTAGAGTGGATTGGATCCCTTTAGGGAATTTTATCATTTACATATTTGTTAAAAAATATGTAATTTGTTGAAAAATTACATATTTTTCATAGGTTTAATTTGTTGAAAAAAATTAAACTTGAGCTTGAAAAAAATTTTATATTCCCAAACTCCTATTTTTTTCATTATCTAAAAGATAAAAATGTAAGTTTAAAAAAATAAGTTGGTTTTTACACTGATTTATATTTTGATGACATCTTTCATCTGTAATTTCTCACATCCACACTTTCAGCTCATTTATAATTTTGGTTTTGAGTTACAGAGTTGCACAGTGGAAGCACTGTTGCCTTACAAGAAGGTCCTCGGTTCGAATCCTGGCTTGGAGTAACACAGAGATCCTCCCTGTGCATATGTGGGTTCTCTCTGGGTACTTCAGTGTCCTGTCAGAGTTTTAAAACATGACTGTTTGGTTATTGGGGCCTCGAGTGCTTAGAGGTGTGTGTGTGCATGGATGTTTGTCCTGTATGTCTTTGTGTTGCCTTGCGATGGACTGGCAACCTGTCCAGGGTGAACCCCGCCTCTCACCCAAACATATTGTTTTAGATACCAAACAAGACAATAATAGTTGTATTTTTAAAAATATTGTTACCACATATCACAAACAGTGATTTAAACAGTTGAATGATTTGCAGATCATAATTATGATCAAACCCAACGTGGTAAATGTTTCTCAAGTTTGTCTAAAATGTGTTGATTTGAGATAATAAATATACTGTATAGGAACCTTTATTACAGTTTCTGTTATAATTCATATACATTTGTCTTTATGTTCTAACTAAAACATCGTTTAGCTTATATTTTATCCAAAACTGAATGACATAAATACAAGTTGCTAAACACTTTAAACGTACTATAAATTCACTTTCTTGTGTGATGTTTTAGGTGTCTCACATTACAATTAGGCATCATCTAATAACCCATTAGGAAAACACGATATTTCAATATTATTGGTGAATAATATCACCGATAGCATAAATTTTATATGCAATTTACTTACTTTTCTTTGTGCACTTACTTTTCAACAGAGATTTTGATATGGGATTTGAAATGGGAAAAATGTGTAAAGTTACAAATCATTCAGACATGAACCATACTCTTTTGTTCCTGAGTGTTCTTTATTAATAGATTTTTGTGAAAATTTGAATCACAAACACTAATTGCTCCCATTACCTTTGTCAAATCCATAAAACATAACAAAAGCCAGCACAGTTTAGCAGTATTTTAGCTCAGACTGAGGGATTTCCATCTCAGTCCTGTTTGGGCTTCGCTGAATTTCATGAAGGCATGGCTTTTGGAAACTAATAATCCTTTGTAAGCAACTTTACTTTTAAGTATGATGTCTCATCTTTATTTTTGTGCTTTCAAGTGAAACTAGGAAGTTTGCTGTCACGGGCAGATAGAAGAGCTGGAAGGAGCAAAAAAAAAAAAAAAAGCAGCTAAAATCCCCCCAAAATGTTGGAATATGTCCAGAAAGCCTAAAGAGCTACTGATAATGCCATCTTTATAATGTTAAAACAGAAAATCGCTTGGTGGAAGGAAAATATAAAAAAAAACAGTTTAAAGTAACTTTTGCACTCATTATCTTTGCTCTTATTTTCTACTTAATCTTTTGCAGTCGGCCAGCATTCGGGAGGAGCGCGGTGACGAGGTGGAGGTGGAGCTCACAGACAGCCAGAGGAAGCTGACTCTGTCCAGGGAGGAGGTGCAGCGCATGAACCCGCCGCGCTTCAGTAAGGTGGAGGACATGGCCGACCTCACCTGCCTCAACGAGGCCTCTGTGCTGCACAACCTCAGAGAGCGATACTACTCGGGCCTGATCTACGTGAGTGCACTAATGCTGCTCTTTGACGTTTACACCTGATGCACAGGAGCCAAGTTGCATCGAATGTAACCTATGCGACCAGAGAGGAGCAGTAAAGAGTCGGCTTACAGAGACGTTAGGCGTAGTAACAGGGATGTCCTCAGTTTCTGTTCCATAACAGTGGCCAAAATGTAGTTAGGAGATATGGGAGATGCAACAAGCCATTCATAAAATATGCATTAAGGCAGTATGTGCATTTAAAGCAGAATAATAATAAATGAATGTTATTAGATGTTGAAGTTCCTTTTGATGTGATTAATAATTCAGAAACAGTTTGGAGATAACTGATGAGCAGACAGATTATTGATGTTCTTTAGTGGGTGTGTAACAGAATGAGATAAGATACAATAGTGGGTATCAATCCTTTATGACTTTCACTGCAACTGAAATGTATTATGAAAACATTACTGGCACTGAGCTATCTCAAACTCACAGGCTGAACTTACTTCCTTATTTGTCAGGAGTCATCTTATTAAAGCATTGAACTCAGTCATTCATGGATTGCCTTACAAATGTAGTTATAATTTGAACTTTGTCACATTTTTTTTCACATTATAGATAAGGACTTCAGTATATATTTTGGGTGGATTTTATGTGTTAAATGAACACAGTAGTTCATCTGCTGCAGCTGGAACATGAATCTCTTGACAAGTATCAAGTCTTTTGCAACCTCCAAAAGATTTTTCTCCAGGATTGTTCTGTATTTAGCTCAATCCATCTTTGCAATCAGCATTGACCAGCTTTCTTATTCCTAGTGAAGGGCATTATCATTACAGCATGATGCTGCCATCACCATGCTTCCCAGTGGGGATGGCATATTCAGGTTGTAGTTCAGTGTTAACCCCAGAAGTTCAGTTTTGGTCCCAGTTGTTCACTATTTACTTATTAGGTTACTTTCAAAGACAGTACTGTACTGTATTTCATCAGAGGGTTCAGAGTTAATTGGCATAATTTTTTTTTTTACTTCACATTAACTTTATGTTGGTCTGTCACATAAACGTCCAATAAATTACACAAAGGTTTGTGGGAAAATTTAGTTTCATAAGTTCTTTTGCAAGGCACTGCATGTTGAGCCATGTGTATCAGAGATTGAAAATAATTGCTTAATGTGATAGTTTTGAAATAGTGACCAAACTGGTAGGAGATGCTGAGCGTCTCATGTTGGGAGCAGAATGCTTCCTCCTGGACAGTTCTCGTGTTTTGACAAAACAAAAGCTGAAAGCTGGAGGGAATAAGCCAAATAACATCTCTTCACTGAAAAAGTGACTTTTCAGGAACAAAATTATTTGCTTGCGTTCCATAAAAGGCAAATTTCCTGGCAGAAACTCAACATGCTATATTTCTAAGTTTTTTTGTTTATTTAGCAAATGTTGTCTTGCTCAAACTTTTATGTTTGAATAACATAAACTAGACATTTCTCTGGGCTTAACATGTAGTTTAACCCTCTTTGTCCTGACATCTTTCAGACGTATTCAGGGCTGTTCTGTGTAGTGGTGAACCCCTACAAAAACCTGCCCATCTACACAGAGTCCATCGTGGAGATGTATCGCGGCAAAAAGCGCCATGAGATGCCCCCACACATCTACGCCATATCCGAGGCGGCCTACCGCAGCATGCTTCAAGGTAATCAACACACTGCATGACCTGTGACTGACTCCTCGCTCCATTTTGTTGCACGATATCCTCCGTGATCTTTGATCGCTTGGCCTCAATATGAATGCTATTTCAAGGCGTGGTTGATTCTTGACTTGTGGTTTGTTATCAAGACCTCTTAAAATTAAAAATCAACATGTGAGAGGATTTTCACGACTGCAGTGTTGAAGTGCAGCATACCCACCTATAAAAACCTGGATCCTGTGATTTGATTGTACATTTGATGTGGTGAGCGTTTTGTAACTCTACACGACTGGCTTTTTTTCCCCCCCTCTGCCCTGCTTGTCATGTTGATTTTGCGAAACAAGACGGAGAGAAATCCCAGCAACCGCTCAAAAGCAGTTAAGGGTTTATTGTGCAATGCCTCTGCGTGTCTAGCTGACATAATGGGACAGGACTGATGAGGCTCCAAGGCTTCAGTTGCCCTCCCCCAGGGGTCGGGGATGGCAACAGCTGTAGGTGTGTTACTACAGAGTTTAAACCTGTAAGACCAGTATGAATTCTTGCTAACTGAACGCGTGAGAATCTGAAAAAGCAAACAGCTCAGACGTCGCAAACGGTGTCCACCCACTGACTGCAAGTGCTGAGTGCGATACGGCTGCCTGGAGAGACCAGTTGAGCCGGTGAGCGGCTTGTCTCCCCCAGTGCTGTCATGTTAATGAGTGACATGAACCAGAGACTTAAATACAGAAATGTCTGCTCAAAATCAGAAAGTGAAAGAAGTGCAAAATATTTAGTTTTTAATGTCTATGTAAGTTCAACCTCAGATAGTTCATAAAATATGACTTGTTTGTTCATATTGCTGTTTATTTAACTGTGCTTCTCTTTCACAGACAGAGAAGATCAGTCAATCCTTTGCACGTGAGTAACCTTCAATCAGCCTCCAGCATGTCTCTTTGTGTTAATTCTCATTTGCCGAAATAAGGAGCATGCCTCTCGTTGTCTGACTATCAGCATGGGAGTGTCTGTCTCATTTCATATTTGGATTTGACTCCTTCAAAATCTGGACCATACATTTCTAATTATTTTCATTCAAGCTACACACAGGCATTATATCTGAAGCAGCTGTTCTTTTTCCTTCAGAATGTAACTTTAGTTTTGTAAAATCGCTTTCATAAATCAAAAAGAAGTGAAGAAAAAATCACAAGTTTAACCTGAGGCATGTCATGTGATTTTAACTCTGAACTTCTCACTTGTCTGCCTTCATTCCTGTCGTCCATGTTTCCCTGCCATAATCTTCCTGTCATTGTCAGATCCCTCAGTCTGTTGCCCCTTGATCTTTTTTCTGTCTCTACTTCCTTCAGTCAGTAGAGACAGATTGTATCTTCCTCCTGCTTTCTGTTCAAACCTGTGATTTATCACACTCTGCGTGACCTCTGTGTTTGTTGTTTTGTTAGGTCACCTGTTCCATTGTATTCTATTGCTCTGAAGTTATACACCATTCATATTTCAGGCTGTATGCTTAAGAATTAGCCAACAGTGGTATTTTCTGTGTATGTTTCTCATACATGCATGTGTGTATTTGTGTTGCAGAGGTGAATCTGGAGCTGGGAAAACAGAAAACACCAAGAAAGTCATCCAGTATTTGGCTCATGTTGCCTCGTCTCATAAAGGTGGCACTTTGGGTAGAAACAAGGAAGCTGTACAGGTACGTTACCATAGAGACAGCCCATCCTACAGCCGGGATTGGGATTTGGGTTTAGTTAGGGATTCCAATACTGATCATTCAAAACGCTTCAGTCTGCACCTTGGGATTGTATCGAGGTCCTTCCATAAAAAAAGCAATTTCTGAATATGCATCAAGTCTGAATATAAAAGCACTAATCTTTTGCTGTTTGATGCAAATGATTCAGAAATTGTCTTAAATAATCCAAAATTGTTTGATATCCAATTTTTCTCAGCCCACAAGCTCATTAAATCTTAAAATTATAGATCTCTCTCTGAGTGGGAGTTCTTCTTTTTTCTGCATTTCCTCTTCATTATTTCCTACCCTCGTTCCTTCTTTCACTGGTTTCCTTTATTTTCTTATCCCTCCTTCCTCCTCCTTTCTTGCCTCCATGTTCAGATGGATGGTTCTCGGTCCCTAACGAGAGGCAGCACTCTGGTGAACAGGGTGAGTTATCTCTGTCCTGCTGCCATTTTATCTGCCTTTGCTTCTTTCTGTCCTATTTTCTGCTTAATGAACCCCACAATGAGTCCAATTAACAGCGTAGCTTTCTTCTGTGTATTTTTTTTTACCTGTTTTTTGTTGTTTTGATTGTTGTCTTATTTGTCCTTTTTTTGTTTGTTTGTTTATCCCATCCACACTTTTACCCATCCATGAATGTTCTCTCCTTATCACACCTCATTTGTTTCCACAATTCACCAGAGTTTACAATATGTGAGTATAAACATATTCAGCTATTTTTTTCTTGGGAAAATCACATTCTGTATTTGATCTGAATCTTAAACAAAATGAAAATCATGTTTTGTGGATTTTGACTTTTTCCTGACTTTTACCTGGTTTTCTAGATTGCCATATATTTCTACAGTCTTCCTTTTAGCGGGGTTTATGTTTGGTTTTACATTTGCTTCCTAAAGCGTTGTGTACGTGTTGGGCTGAGCTTTTTCTGCTGAAGATTTTCATGACTTTTATAGCTGCACAGCATGTGTGAAAGAGTGCAGATTTGGGTGTGTGAATGGGTGTGGGTGAGATGCACATACTTCCATATTCTGTTTGCTCTGTTTTCTCAGTGTTTTTCTGCCTTTGATGTTGATTGGTCTGCACATCCTGAGTATCTTTAAAGCGTAAGCGCTCTGTGCAGCAAGGCTCTTTTAATTAATTCCCATCTTTTGCTGCTGCATCAACGGCTGCTGCTGCATTGGCAACACAACAACTGCAGTAATGCATTGCAGCTTGTTTGAATCTTCCAGAATACAGCTTCTGTTTCTGAGCTGCAGCCAAATTGCTCTTCTCAACCTTTTAGGTTGTCAAACTCCAGTCCTGGAGGGCCAAAGTCCTGAAAGGTTTAGATGTGTCTCTGCTTCCAAATACCTGAATTAGATAATTAGGGTTTTTGCTGGAGTCTGTAGTTTTTGCTTCAGCCATTTGATTCAGGTGTGTTGAATCAGTCACATCCAGAACTTGCTCGGCACTGGCCCTTGAGAAATGGAGTCTCCCTCTTGATCAAGCTTGTTAAGTGCTCTTTTTCTTGATTGCTAATTAAATTAAGAGCAGTACATGCCTTTGGTTTGAGAATCATTTGTTCTTTTGTCTCAAAGTCATTTGGATTAGATGCCATTTTCATTGCAAAATGCATCAGTTTGTGTCTTTGTGCCATAGCTATTTTTTTGTTAGCGTCACAAATTAGTACAGTGCCTTGCAGTATTCTTTCCCAAGAGCCTTTTCACATTTTGTCACATTACAACCACAAACATTAGTGTATTTCATTGGCAATTTATGTAATAGACCAACGTGGTGCATACATTGTGTGAAAGTGAAAGGAAAATGACACATGGTTTTTAAAACTCATGCATTTTTAGCCCTCTTTACTGTTATACCCCCCAAGAGTAAACCTATCACAATATAGCCGTTCTCTTTAACTGCTTTTCAGCAGTGTTTCAACATTTTAACATCTCACACAGCACTGTTTAATCCATAACCAAAACTCAAATCCAGCTGCAAAACTCTACAGCCCAGATGGGAGAATCTGTAAATAAGACAAGTAAAATGTTTGCCAAACTGTCTGTCTGGTGGATAACTAGCCCTGAACGCACCAACCCAACAGTGAAACATGCAGATAGGAATATCATGTTTATATGTTCAGCAGTGATACAAAAGATGGTCAGAGTTGGTGAGAAGATGGACAGGATGTAGATTTACCTTCTAGCAGGAAAACAATCCTACCCACACTGTAGTGGAGTGGTTAAGATCATTTGATTGTTAGAATGGCCCAGTCAAAGTAAAATCTAAATTCATTTAATATTTTTCAGAGAAGAATGGCCAGAAATTTTGATTTCTACAAAGTTTTGATACAGGGGTCGAAATACAAATGCACACCACACTTTTCAGATTTGAATGAGTAAAAAAAAAGTTTAAGCATACCAAACATTTTCCTTCTACTTCACTGTTATGTGCAACTTTGTGTTCTTTTATTTAACAAAATATGTGTTTGTCTTCGTAACACAAGAAGATATAAACAAATCAAGTTACAGGAATACTTTTGAAAGGCACTGTTCAAATTTTTATTTTATAGTGGAAAGGCTCTACAGGAGCTACTATGTTTTGGGGTTTTTTTTGCTTCTTTGAAGCTGATCAAATCTGTCCGTGTTTCCCAGGGTGAGCTGGAGAGACAGTTACTGCAGGCCAACCCCATACTGGAGGCCTTTGGAAACGCTAAGACTGTTAAGAACGACAACTCCTCTAGATTTGTAAGATGTGTCTTTGGACAGGAAATGTTGCACCGTTAGCATGCATCTCAAAACTGCTCTAACCTGCCCTATCGTCTATTTCAGGGTAAATTCATCCGCATTAATTTTGACGTGGCTGGGTATATTGTTGGTGCCAACATTGAGACCTGTATCCTGACTTGGATGTAAAATTTAAATATATTGCTTTATCTGTCACTGCTATATATTTGTGAAGGTTTGTAGAATCTCAATCTTGTTGGTTGTTACAACAAGCAGATTATAAGTGTTTTTTTAGTTTTTTTTAGTTTTATAGGATTCAGATTATTGTCTAGTATAAAAAATTCTACAATTGCAACCCTGTTTTTGCTGTTGGTATCCCTAATAATAAAAATGTAGACCTCCTTGAAAAGTCTCGGGCCACCCGTCAGGCCAAGGATGAGAGGACCTTTCACATATTTTACCAGTTGCTATGTGGAGCTTCTGAAGAAACTAGAGGTGAGGAAAAAGTGCAAAGCTGCTAAATATAAGAGCCAGTTTTGTTTAATTTAAATTATTTTATTTTTGGAATTGAGTCTCTATTCTTTTCTGTTTCTCAGCGGACTTGCTTCTTGGAAGTGCGGATGACTATCGTTTCCTAAGCGGAGGTTCCATCCCTGTTCCTGGTCAGAGCGATGCAGAGAATTTCATACAGACCATGGACTCTGTGGCGATAATGGGCTTCACCCCCGAGGAGTCAGTGTGTAAGAAAGAGCCTGACAGAGAGCAGGGGTAGAAAATGTTTTATCTTGTTTGATTGCTTTTGTAATTCCTTCCTGCTCTCTCTGTTGTATCCCCTTCCTCCAGCCATGCTGAAGGTGATCTCTGCCGTGCTCCAGTTTGGAAACATTTCCTTCACGAAGGAGAAGAACCACGACCAGGCCTCCATGCCCGACAACACAGCTGCTCAGAAGCTGTGCCATCTGCTAGGCATCAACGTAATGGAGTTCACCCGCGCCATCCTCACACCGAAGATCAAAGTTGGGAGAGAATACGTGCAAAAAGCTCAGACAAAAGAACAGGTGAGATTTTAATGATACTTAATCATTAAAGATTAATGATTAATTATTAATAATAATAATAATAATAATAATTTGATAATAATAATAATTATTAATAATAATTATTAATAATAATTATTATTATTATTAATTATTAATCATTAATCATTATACTTAATCATTAATGTGTGAAATGGAAGAAAAATGATACATGTTTTTTTTAATTAACCAGTTAGTTGTTTTATGTATGTTTTTACCTTGGTCAATGTTCTGCATGTTTTAAATGTGTTGCTGCTTCAACACAATCCCGAATCAGCTTCTCAGCGTATTATCAAGCTCTGCAGGAGCCCATTTATGGAGAGCATCTGTTAACGCCAGTTTTCAAGTCTTGCCTCAGATTCTCAGTTAAATTTAGCTCTGCACTTTGGGCCATTTGAACACATGGATATGCTCTTACAAAACATCCTGTTGTAGCTCGTGCTGCATGTTTAGGGTGAGTGTGTCCTGCTGCAAGGTGAACATCTGCCTCAGTTTCAATCTAGTAGATTGTTCTCCAGTACTGCCCTGTACTTACTTCAAACCACTTTTTGATGTCACATGCAAAATCTCAATAGATGATCAATGGAAGGGTGGATAGTTGCCTGTAATTATAAAAATACAGCAATGGGAAGTACTGTCAAAAATCTGGAGTTTGACTCAATAATGAATCATATATGTTTCTTGTTCTAGGCTGACTTTGCCATTGAAGCACTGGCGAAGGCAACATATGAGCGTCTGTTCAGGTGGCTGGTCCACAGGATCAACAGAGCCCTGGACCGCAGACAGAGACAAGGAGCGTCCTTCATTGGCATCCTTGATATAGCCGGATTTGAGATCTTTCAGGTAAATTCATGTGATGATGCAGAAATGTCGAAGGAGGATGTCAGATTTTCCTAGCATTGATTCTGATTGTAGATGGGAGGATTACAAGCAACCGTTTTTGTTATAATTATATTATGATGGACAGATTTTGGATGCTATCTCATGAATCCTTGTTTTGTTTCGTATGCAGCTGAACTCCTTTGAGCAGCTTTGCATCAACTACACCAACGAGAAGCTGCAGCAGCTCTTCAACCACACCATGTTCATCCTGGAGCAGGAGGAGTACCAGAGAGAGGGCATTGAGTGGAACTTCATTGACTTTGGTCTCGACCTGCAGCCCTGCATTGACCTCATTGAGAGACCAGTATGTAGCACACCCCAAATTATATTAGTTTTTATGAAAAATACTTGCAGCATGAAGCATAAAGTTATCAACAGCTCTTAGAAGAATTTGAATTCATTAGTTACAAAATTTTATTTCCTTGTGGGATCAATAAAGTATTTTTGAATTTGAGTAAACCTATATTTAATACCTATCAATATTCCATCTATTTCATTTTAATTACACCAGATGAACAATCGTTTCTTTAAATTTTACCTAAAACCAAGACTAGCATCAATAACAAAAAAACTACAATAATTGACTAATATTAACCTTATATATTTTATCCAGTGATAATCATATGTTTATATGATACTTTGAACAGTCTTGTCTAAGTTCAATATTCAAATTATTCTAGTTTGACTCCACTTACTAATACACAAAATTAATTTCTAGTAGTTCTGAATTTGCATATTTTAAACTGATTTTCCCCGTAACTTATAAATTTGCTCCTTAGTCTGAAACAATTTTTGAATATTTTACGGTGATTGTTTATTGTTGGCTTTGTAAAGTATTAGAGCTGTCTGTAGTTTCACTACATCACTGAATTGTAATAATTTAGATTTTAGTGTTTTCTAGATATCTCTCCTTATAGGTTATACTTATTGCTCTTTTTTGTTGCTGTGAATGTTGTATGTTTCCACATGAAGTTAAGCAAGATGATCTTATTTATGCTTTGATTTGTCAGGCTCACCCACCTGGCGTTCTGGCGCTGCTGGATGAAGAGTGCTGGTTTCCCCGGGCAACGGACCGCACATTTGTGGAGAAGCTCTGTTCTGAGCAAGGCAACCATTCAAAGTTCTACAAATCAAAACAGCCACGTGGAGAAGCTGACTTCTCCATAATTCACTATGCAGGAAAGGTATATATTCTTTTTTTCTTGTCCACATTTTATATCTTCATTTCTGTTCCTTCACACTTGTTCTGCCACCATGATCTGCAGGTGGACTACAAGGCAAATGATTGGTTAATAAAGAACATGGATCCTCTGAACGACAACGTGGCGTCTCTTCTTCATCAGTCGTCGGATCATTTTGTGTCTGAACTCTGGAAGGAGGGTGAGACTAAACACTATATAGAGCTTTGGGATTGTGGATTTTTGTCATTTTTTTGCAATACAATAACAGAAAAATACTTTCATTCCCAGTCAGCCAATTACGTTTCAATTATTTTTCTGGTGAACAATGTATTAACTTTACTCCACTTCTCTTTACTCTTTTTTTGTTTCCTCTTGTGTTCCTTCTCGTTCTCGTCCTCTACCTGTTTGCTCCTCGGCCGTTTCCTCCTCTTCTCTTCCCTCTGCACTACTTCGGTGCTCACTTCATCCCGTCCTTCTGGTTTCGCCTCCAATGCTGTCCTGCTTCCTGCTTCCTGCATCAGATATTCAAACTCTTCCTCGTGTGTACTTCTTTGACTCCTATGCCACTCTACAGACTAATGGCTCTGACAGTAGGTTTTATTTTTACCTCTTCTATCCCAGTTTGTGTCGTTTTCTGGCTGCACAGTTTGTGATTGTGGTGTAATCTTTTTTTCTGTCTTTTTCTTGTCAATATTAGTTTAGTTTGTGTGTGTGTGCAGTGGCTTTCAAGAATGTACACATCCCTGATACGCTCCAGGTTTTTGAGTCTTAAGATGTTCGTCAGTTTTAAACCATTTTCATTTTTTTTTACCTTTGTTGGGACGTATATCCTGCACAATCCAACTGAAATGAAGATAAGCCTGTTAGAAGGAAAATTTTAAAAAGTACAAAAGCTGCAGTGAAGTGTTTTCATAAGTATGCACCTTTGTACCTTTTAATAGATACAACAATCTTATACCACTTAAAAGAATAATTTATCTGCTTTTCTTAACATTCCATTAGAAAATAATGTCTCAAAACCCTTATTTGCACCCTTTTCAATAATCTTGTAAAAATATTTGGTTGCATTACATCGATAAACCCCTTGTTATAACAGCTGACCAGATTTTTGCAGGTTTATGCTGGTATTTTGAGGATTTGAGGTTGGAAGGTCTTCTTTCTATCACCCTAATCTTTAGCTCCTTTAACAGATCTCTATCAGATCAAGTCAATAAAGAAAATATTTGTGAAATGAAAAGATTATCTAGCACTTAACTATGTCATGGGTGTCAATAATTTTAGCTTTAAATGTTTATAAATCTCCTGACTGTTTTACAAAGAAATTGTTTTAATCATTGGCAATCTCCCCTTTTAATTCCCCTGGATTAAGTAGTTAAATATGACAAAGAAGTCTGAACTTTAGTTCAAGTTCATTCGATTCACTTTAATTAATGGCAGGTCTGAACTTGAGAAGACTGAACGTGAAATTAAAACCGTTTAAAGGTTTGAACATTTAACCACTCGATTCCCCACTCATTGATTTGTGGAGTTTTCAGTTGAATTGTGCAGGAAAAATGTTTCATTAGAGGTGGAAGAAGTTTGTAAAATTTTCTCAAAAATCTGGATATTTAACAACAATGTGCACATTTTTGAGAGCTGTAAATCTAGCATTTGGCTTTTAGTACCTTTGCTGTGATTGTGGGATGATGCCTTTGCGTTTGTACTGATGTTTGATCTCCTGCCTGTGGAAGTAGAAGAGTAACAGTATGTCTACATCTAGAAGCTTTTATTAAATTAATTTACCATTAGGCTGAAGGCAAAATTGATGCTTTCATTGTTTTCACAGTCAAACAACAAAGACCTGAATTTACTCTGGCGAGACGTCGTGTTGCAAATAGAGCTGATTTTCTTTCCCCGTTTTTGCATTTAAATCAGTGGTTCTCTAAATTTCTACCTTTAATCCTTAAATAAATAACAAGTAATTACATTTCATGAATATTGTCCATTTATGGCTTGTTGTTTTCAAATCTTGTTAAAATTTGGGCATAATTTTTTTAATTAATTCACTTAGGGATCCTGAGAATCACTAATTTAAATGTTTTATTGGTCTGATTGTTGGTATTTTGTTTGTTTGGAAAGTTTAGGTCAGTATGAAATAGTTTTGCTGTTATTGCATCTGATAGTGCAGAGCGTACTTTCTGCTCCAGATGAAAAATTATTTCTCTTTCAATCTGGGCCAAGATGAGGATTTTTTATTTATTTTAGATTTTCTCTATTCTCTCCTAAATTACTGGGTCTGTTTAATAATTAACAAAAAGACACAAATTAGTTGCTAAGTATTAAGAGTTTCTACATTCCTCATTGTTGCCTGTGGAGACTTTCACAGAGTCAAGTCAACACCAGAACAAATCACTTTTAAGCAGACGTGCCATGCCTGTCTGAACAAGTCCAAAGCTAACAGGTTAAGCTTGACAGGCTGTATTAATGTCTGTGTGTCTTTCACTAACTGCTGTTGATACTGTGCTTTGGATCGATTTCAGCTGCCACATAATTTCACTATTTGTGTCAACAGCAGCCTCTCCTGGCTTTGTTACACTAATGTGTGTTACGAAACATTTACGGCGCCTTCCAAGCCTGTTTGCATCCTCTTGCTAAAAATGTGTAAAAAGCTTTAATGTAAATTAATACTTTATAACAACAAGATAAACTCATTCTGAAAAGTTTTATAAAATCTAATTCTTAATTTTTGGTCATTTGTTCACTGATTAAAAATCTAACATTTTGAAATGTGCCAGTAAATGTCAATGGAGCTGGATCACGGCAGCTAATTTCTGGAAAACTGAGATGCGGCTTTCTGCTCACATCCAGTCGACAGGATTGTGGGTCTGGACCAGGTGTCAACAGGAGAGAACAGCGGATCCGTTCCGTTTGGAGCCGCTGGGCTAAAGACGAAGAAGGGGATGTTTCGAACAGTTGGTCAGCTCTACAAAGAGTCCCTGACCAAGCTGATGGCGACACTCAGGAACACCAACCCCAACTTTCTGCGGTGCATTATCCCCAACCACGAGAAGAGGGTGAGACCTCCAGCTCCAGACAAGGCAGGCAAAAGATGAGAGTAAGGAAAAATATCTGACCTTTCTTCTTCCTGCCTTACATCTCCGCAGGCTGGTAAACTGGCACCGCACCTCGTTTTGGACCAGCTGAGGTGTAACGGCGTTCTGGAGGGAATCCGTATCTGCAGACAGGGTTTCCCCAACCGCATCCCATTCCAGGAGTTCAGACAGAGGTGTGGATTTATAACTCTCTGTTCCACAAGTTATTAATCAACAAATTAAAAGCATGTCATCGCCATCTGTCACTCTTCCTCTCTCTCATCGTCGTTGTTTCTCTTGGACAAACATTTTCACATTTGTCTCCAGATACGAGATTCTTACTCCCAACGCTATCCCTCGCACCTTTATGGATGGCAAACAGGCATCAGAGCTGATGGTAGGTGACATTTTACACACCAGAACCTCACAGGGAAATGTGGGACAAGCTGACTGTCCCACATTGTTATCGTTCAGATCAGTGCTTTGGAGCTGGATCCCAATCTGTACAGGGTGGGTCAGAGTAAAGTCTTCTTCAGAGCCGGAGTCCTGGCTCACCTGGAGGAGGAGAGAGACCTGAAGATCACAGACACCATCATACGCTTTCAGAGCGCCTCCAGAGGGTTTCTAGCTCGCAAGTAAGGCTTTACCTAGATGTACAGAAAGAAGAGAGAGATTTTAACATGATTAATTAATCTGATTTGGCTAAAAAAAAAATATAAATTTCAATCTTGTGTTCAAAACTAAAAGAAATTACTCGCAACACAACCAAACTGGTTGCTTAAATAATGACTTTGATTCCTTGTGGATGTTGATTTATTTAATTTTTTACCATACTATATACCACAGACAGTTTACTGGATATTAATATTACAGAATATAGTCATTCATTTCACATATGGCTGGGTGAAATGGCTTGAAAGTTAAATCTCAGATTTTTTTCACATCAGATCCGATTTCCGATTTTTTTTGCCCGACTTTTCTAAAGAACAAATATTTTCAAAAAGTGGCTTTTGTTTCAGTAATCCCTTCTGTGAGTTGTATGACATAGTATTAGGGCCAGGCTATGAGAATTGTTGCTTAATTATGAGGATATAGTCTACTACCAGAAAAACATCTTAAAATGATCAGAAAAAATTGTTTTAATGAGATAAAAAATTGGATTATTAAATTTTTTTGCTTCTTTTTTTTGCTCACCTAAAATTACGATTTCATTCTCCTAATATTAACACTTTATTCTTGTAATGTTAACAGTTTATTTTCATATTATTTTGACTTTACTGTCATATGACTTTATCCTCATATTACTACGAGTGTATTCTTGTAACTTTATGAATTTAGTCTCGTTAAAAAAAACAAAACATAGCCTGACGGTTATATTTTACAGTATAGTTGACCTGAATTCAAAATCCAAGCAAAAAGAAGTTGTTAAAACACTTTTCAAAGAAGATGGTGTCCTTGGGCATGAACTATGGAACCTCAAGAAGTGGATTGGTGAAAAAAATCCATATTCAGTCTTCTGGAAACAAAAATTCAGTTAATATAGTTCCATGTGTGAATATAAAGCTGATTTAATGTGCTTGCCCCACCAAAACTGGGAAATTAGTAAGTCAGGTTTCTGTTTGTCAGAACCTGAATGTGGTGTGTTGCATTTCAGCAAGAAAGTTGTGGGTTCAAATCCCACCTGGAAATTTTCCACATAGAGTTTGCATGTTAAAACCTTCAAAAATCTTGCTTGATTATCTTTTCACCTGTCTACAATTAGCTATTCCTGGTAAATGTGAGACTAACACGTCAACATTAAGTAAATATTTGTCAGGAGGCGTGGTGGAGCATAGGCCAAAACATTTAGTCAGCTGTTGACTAATGGGCATTTTGAACGTCTAATAGTACGATTTATGCTGTATCTCCGGACTGATGGATGAGGGCAGCCTCTCTATGATGGGTTTTGTGGCTGACTCTAGCTGTTTGTTTTGGTTTCAGGGCCTTTATGAAGAAGCAGCAGCAGCTGAGCGCTCTGAGGGTGATGCAGAGGAACTGTGCCGCGTACCTTAAGCTCAGGAACTGGCAGTGGTGGCGGCTGTTTACAAAGGTGCACACAGATCACAGCTCTGACACAAGGCATTCAGAACAGACCACCTTTTACTCTGATTATTATTAAATAATGCCATATTTCACTGCATCTTACTAAGCCTACTTATTTGAATGTTAAATGTTTTACCTTGTAAAAAAATGTTTGCTATAAATCCACAAATACCCCAAGGAGTTCTGCTGTACATTACCGTCTTTTCTTCTGCAAAAAATTTATGATAAAATGACAAGTTTGGTTTGCATCTTTGTCTGTTTGTGCAGCCAACCGCACAGCACCCAGTGATCATTTTACAGTGAAATTAACTAAATGAAAGCAATATTAGGTCTGTTTTTGAGAAGCTTTATGGGAGTTAACGCACACATGGTTTGTTTTGATGTCCGCATTCTGATGTCACATGCAAAATGTCAATAGATGATTGATGGAAGGGTGGATAGTTGCCTGTAATTATAAAAATACAACAATGGGAAATACTGTCAAAAATCTGGAGTTTGACTCAAGTTGTGGTTTGTGTTTTGTGGCCACCAGGTGAAGCCGTTGCTCCAGGTGTCCCGACAAGATGAGGAGATCCAGGCCAGAGAGTCGGAGCTCCACAAGGCCAAGGAGAACCTCACCCGAGTGGAGCAGGAATACACTGAACTGGACAGGAAGCACGCTCAGGTACAAACAGACCTCCTCTTTGTCTCTCTTCTGTTCTGAAACTTTACTTTCCACTGTGACTCACTCATCACTCATACTCCCACTCCTCTAGCTGATAGAGGAAAAGGCGGTGCTGGCCGACCAGCTGCAGGCAGAGGCAGAGCTTTTTGCAGAGGCGGAGGAGATGCGGGCCAGGTTAGCCAGCCGGAAACAGGAGCTGGAGGAGGTTCTGAGCGAAATGGAGAGTCGGCTGGTGGAGGAGGAGGAGAGGGGAGCGCAGCTGGCCAATGAGAAAAAGAGAATGCAGCAGAATGTACAGGTAATAGACGTGCAATTACAAACCTTTGAAGAAACAATCAGTGGATGCTGGACAGGATGATTACATAGACCTGGTGTTTGTTCAGGACCTGGAGGAGCAGCTAGAGGAGGAGGAAAGTGCCAGACAGCGCCTCCTGCTGGAGAAGGTTACCTTGGAGACCAAAGTGAAGAGTCTGGAGGCAGATCTCCTGACTGCCGTGGAGCAGAGAGACCGACTCAGCAAGGTCAGCTTCACATTACACTGGAGGTTATGTACTTGCACATTTAAGATGTCCATCTCATCATAAACAATTAGTTAATAAAAACTTTAAATTCACTTTTTGCACATTTTTATACTTCCATTTGGGTTTAAATAGCCTAAAAAAAAGCCATCCAATAATTTTTAGCAATAAATTAATGATTTTGATGTCTGTAAAATGAGCTGTTTCAAAATCCTCCCGATTGTTGAATCACACTGTCCCGTTACCTAGCAACCCAAGCTCCAGCACGTTTGGCCAGCTGGTTTTAATGGCTTGAGCTGTAAAATTAGTTTTGTTGTTAACTTACCATCCAGATACCACTTGCTGCATTCTTGTTGGTTGTACTGGAAGCACCACTTCAGCTTTTCAAAGATGTAAGGTTGTATAATTGCACATCTGTTTGCAGCCACGTGTGAGTGTAAATCCTGAGTTAGGAGGGCATGGCCATCAGCAGCTTATTTGGATTTAATGTGACAAAAGGAACTAAAACGGCTCAAAATAGGCAGAATTGACCAGACTAAAATCTCTTTATCTAAGAATTATTTGTACAAAAAAAATGCATGTTTTTATAGCCGGTAGGTCTATTCTAACCTGTTTGAGAAAGCTGAATACGTCACCTTTCTGATGTAATTAGTAAAAATAAATTGTAATATCTGTAATAGTTACATGTGTTTATTTGTAGATTGTTGTTTTCTCAAAATGGATCCCAAGATAAAATGTTTAAAGGAAAAAGTATTTAGACCATAAAAACCTTTAAACTTACATATTATTTCAAGAAGTGTTGCGTATGTTTTTTCATAACATCTTTCCTGATTGTGTCTGAGCAGGAGAAAAAGCTGCTGGAGGAACATTTGAGTGAAGTGACTGACCAACTCACTGAAGAGGAGGAGAAGACTAAAAGCCTTAACAAACTCAAGAACAAGCAGGAGGCCGTCATTGCTGATCTTGAAGGTAGATATCATCATCCGTACCCATTGCTCCTTCAAGTCTAAAAGAAGACTTGTTGCTGTATGTTCAAGCACATTTTGAATTCTCCTTTTCCAGAGCAGAAATATTTTATATCAACCTTGTTATTGTTGGTACCATTTGGAGGTTAATACTCAATCAATTGCTTAGTGATTCAAAAGTTGATCTTGCTTTGTGCCCGTCTCTTTGCAGAACGTCTAAAACGTGAGGAGCAGGGTCGGCTAGAGCAGGAGAAGTGGAAGAGGAGGATGGAGAGCGACTCGTTGGAGGCCCAGGAGCAGCTGTCGGACCTAGGCATGCTGACCGCCGAGCTCAGAGGAACTCTGGCTCAGAAGGAGAAGGAGATCACCACCCTGCAGGGCCGGTGGGACTCAGCATAATAATAATACAAACATCCTGTGAGAAATTTTGAATAATTTTCATTTTCTATTAATTCTCTGTCAGGTTGGAGGAAGAAGGAGCACGCCGTGCTGAAGCTCAGAGATCTCTGAGGGAAGCCTTGTCGCAAGTGTCTGAGCTAAAGGAGGAAGTGGAAAATGAACGAGGGATGAGGGAAAGAGCGGAGAAACAGAGGAGAGATCTGGGAGAGGAGCTGGAAGCTCTGAGAACCGAGCTGGAGGACACGCTGGATACCACGGCTACACAGCAAGAGCTCAGGTAAATACAAGCAGGAAAACACTGGAACCTCTGAATACAAATTTAGTTAGTTTAGCATCCGGCAAATTGTGTCTTGAAAATATTTCACAGGGTTTGTCCTTGAAAATGCTTGAAATTCATTTAAGTGTTTGTAAAGTGCTTGATTTCTGTATAAAGTCATTGAAAGTTACTGATATTCAAACTACACAGATTGGTAATAAAGTGCAATCTCATGTTAGATTAAAAGCCTAAATTTGGGGATGCAGTTGTGGCGTAGGCGGTAGAGTGCATAATCTATGTCCCCGCCTGTTGACCTTTGCCACATCTCCTCCCTTCTCTCACAGCCATTCTTCCTGTCAATCTTCTGAAAAATAAAGGCAACTAGAGCCAGAAAAAATCCTTAAAAACAAAAAAAGCCTAAATTTGGAAAGTGGTATTTACAGTTAAAATCCAATATTTTCACACACCTAATAAAAAGACATACACATTTATTCCTTATTGTCTGAAGTTAAATTAGACGAAACTTCCTGTGTTTAAGGTCAGTTAAAATCACAGAAATTAATTTATGAGACCTAAAATGTTATTACATTTTAGTTCACCTTGTCTCTGTTGTAGGTTGTCGAATACCATCACATTAATAACAATATAATATAATATAATATGTCAATTCAAAATGTATTTTTCAGTTAATTTGTATTGTTTTTTTCTCCAATGTGTGGTGCTGAAAAAGTTTGAAAACATACCTTAAAAATGCTTGAAAAGTTCTTGAATTTTACTACAGGAAAAGCGTACAAACCCTGTTTTTAATAAGGTGCTACATGGGGATATCTTCTTCCAAGGCATTTGCCACTGTGGCTATTACCCAACCCAAAACCTTCACATGTGAGCAGCACTGCATCCAGACTTAAAATGAAGAAAAATTACTCCTAAGACACTTTGTTCAGTTTGTACTTACCGTAATAATGTCAGGAAAAGCAAAGGACCAATTTTATGCAGCTTGTGAATTAAGCTATGTTTGGATGGAAGTGAGGATCTCTCCACCGCTGCCTGCTTCCTTGTTGTTGTAGCACGCACAAGAAATGCATGCAAAATGCAAAAATCCGTAGACACAACAGGCATATACGCATTCATGTGCAGAGGAAAGAAAAGAGGAAAAATGTTCTGTTTTTCCATATTGAGAGCCTTAAAAAGGAACATTTCCGGATTTTTTGCACAAGTAAACTACTACTGGCTATTGTCAGCAATCCTACTCGTCCACAGATCTCGGCGGGAGGCGGAGCTAAGCGAGCTGCAGCGATGTGTTGAAGAGGAGACACGCCGCCACGAGGCCCAGCTCTCGGAGCTCAGGATCAAACATAGCGCAGCCATAGACAACCTGCAGGAGCAACTGGACAACAGCAAGAGGGTAACATACACATACCAACATATCCATATATAAACATGCACTGTTACCAGAGATGGGTAGTATCTAGTTACTTAACTTGAGTATAATAACTTTTATTAAATATGTACTTTTAAAAGTATTTTAACTATGCTTACTTTTTACTTTTACTTTAGTTATTTTATTATGAAGTATCTCTGCTCTCACTTGAGTAAAATGTCTGGATACACTACCCACTGTCTTTACCAGAAATTCACCACATACAGACCTGCAGTTTTTGTTAAAGTTTCATAAGTTTTAAATTGATAGAAATTGATTTTGAAAAATGTTTCTATTGCCTGATTTAGTTATTTTGTAATAATATTATTTATATGAATCATTGTCATTTTGGTCTTTACAATACCAAAATTTCCACATAACTTTATATTTTTATCCATCTGATTATGTAATTTTTAAATATTGACTCAGTACTACACAAAATATTTTTTACTCTTACTTCAGTAATTTCTTGGACAGTTACTTTCCAATTTAATTGAGTAAAAATATGTTGAAGCAGTTCTACTCTTACTTGAGTACAATCTTTGGCTTCTCTGTTTGTTGCCTGTTGTGGCGTCTCCTTCAGGCTCGTCAGTCCCTGGAGAAGGCCAAAGCTGTCCTGGAGGAGGAGCGGCAGAATTTGACAGAGGAAATCAAGACCCTCCAGACGAGCCGCTCGGAGAGCGAGCGAGGCCGGAAGAGGGCCGATGGTCAGCTGCAGGAGCTCAACGCTCGCCTGGCTCAGGCCGACAGAGAGCGCGAGGACAGGGAGGAGCGCATGCACAAGTTGCAGGTGCAGTAACACACCCAACACTGATGCTATGTGTTCATCTAATGTCTCCACTCTGTTCAAACACTTTTTGGGTGTTAGATGTTTGTAAATCCACATTAAAAGCCAACCGTGTCTCTTTCAGTGTGAGATTGAAGGCTTGTCCAGCAATTTATCTTCCTCTGACTCCAAATCTCTTCGGCTCGCTAAAGAAGTCTCCAGTCTGGAGAGTCAGCTGCATGATGCAAAGGTAAAGGTCGTTTCACTGATTCTTTTAAAGTAAAAATCTATTTTTAATTGCTGGTGATACACATTATTTTGACGTGAAAAAGTTCTTACTTATATTGTGTTAAACTTTTCTTCAGGAGCTGCTCCAAGATGAGACCCGTCAGAAGATGGCTCTGGCCTCCAGGGTACGAACTCTGGAGGAGGAGAAGAACGGACTGATGGAAAGACTGGAGGAAGAAGAAGAAAGAGCCAAAGAGTTGAGCCGTCAGATACAAACACACAGCCAGCAGGTAAAACAGTTGCTCTCACAGGCTTTGATAAAATGTCACACTGCACAATGGGATGCAGAACCACTTGTTGCCATCGTCGGGGTCTTCAGTGCTACGCGACCAGCCACTAAAAATGAGAAAATGGCTGTTTTGTTTGGTACGGTGATTGCTAAGAGATTAATTTTGGAAAAAGGACTCTGTGCCCACATTTGATCTGTGGTTGGGGCAACTAGCAAATACTCTGCATCTGAAAAGACTGAGATATTACAATAAAGATAGTCAGTGTGTTTGAGAAAATATGGGACCCTGTACTAAAATCCCTTCAAGGAAAGACTATTAATGACAGACCCGCCACTGCTTAGTAGCTTGTGTAACTGTCTTTTTTTTTGTATGCTTGTGGAAAGACTTGGATCAATTTGTGGTGTATTTATCATGTTGTCTTGACTGTGTGTTTTATTATGTGCCGATTTGTGGGTAAGGGATGGATGGGAATTTCATCTGTTATGTTAATTTATGTATGTCGATTTGAAAAATAAAATTAATTAAAAAAAATTAATTAAAAAAAATGTCACACTACAAAAATACTAAATCTTACAATGTATTTTTGGTGTAGTTTCTAATGCAAATAACTTGGGACACTTGAAATAACACAAAACCAACTTGATGGTAATTTTTCAGCAGGATCTATGAGCTTGTTTATAGTCAATAATCCCTTAATATTGATGAGAAAATACTAATTCCACTGGCAGATTATTTCACTTATAATATTGAAAAAAATTTTGTTAAAAGTGAAATAATCTGCCAGTGGATGTCGATTTTGTTTTTATTCACATTGCAAACACCAATTCTTATTAAAATACATTTTTCTGTCAAAACCTTCTGTTGTATAATAGAGCTTTGAGGCTCAAAAAATGTCATTTTGTGTCAGAAAAATGCTGTAAAATTACTGGCATGGTTTGAAAAACAATAGAAGAACAGATTTGATTTATTTAGAAAGGTTTTTATTCTTCTGGTTTGCTCTTTACACGACCTGTTACATTTGTTGTACTGATCTCTATGTTTGTTGTGCAGCTTGCAGAGCTCCGTAAGCAGTCTGAGGAGGTGAGCACTGCCGTGGAATCTGGAGAGGAGACGCGCAGGAAGCTCCAGAGAGAGCTGGACAGCGCCGTCCAAAAGGAGCGACAGAAGGAGGAGGAGAAGGAGCGAGTCGAGAGGCAGAGGGAGCGTCTGAGGGAGGAACTAGAGGACATGACCATCGCCCTGCAGAGAGAGAGGCAGAACTGCACAGCCCTCGAAAAGAGGCAGAAGAAATTTGACCAGGTGAGTGAAAGGGCACAGGCTTCAAAATGTAGCAAAGGTCATATTTATTTGACATATTGCCACGTCAGTAACCTTGCTTCCATTCCCCTATCAGTGCCTGGCAGAGGAGAAAGGAGTGAGCGCTCGTCTTGCAGAAGAGAGGGACAGAGCAGAAGCAGACAGCCGGGAGAAGGAAACGAAATGTCTCTTCCTGTCTCGATCCCTGCAGGTAAACTAGTTCATAAAAACCACAAAGTTTTCTGTGTTTTTATTATTTTAAGTGACAAAACAAAATACTACCTAGTAATTTGAAGTAGAAGAGCAATGACACATGGTTTCCATTTTTTTCTTTTGAAAATATAAATCTGAATACTTTGATGAGCATTTTTATTAAGCTCCCTTAAATAAAATCTAGTGCAACAAGTTACCTTCAGGAGTCACAGTAAATAAAGTCAATATTTGTGTAATATATTCTCAATATAAAGAACATTAGAGAACTAACAGCATCATTAAGACAAAAAAAACAACCTCAAACCACAAATACTTTGGCAAAAAGCTATATATTTGTAACATGTGATTCTATTGGTTGTTGCTCTGGTTTTCCACATGTAGGAAGTGCAGGACCAGCGAGACGAGCTGGAGAGAGCCAACAAGCAGCTCCGTCTGGAAATGGAGCAACTCGTTAACCAACAGGATGACGTCGGCAAAAATGTAGGAATCCACCACATGTTCACTTTGTTCAGGGTATCTATCAGTATCGCTCTCAGTGATTTATGGAGCTTTTTTACCTGGCTGCAGGTTCACGAACTGGAGCGCAGCAAGAGGAGTTTGGAAACAGAAGTTCAGAACCTACGCACTCAGACGCAGGAGCTGGAGGAGGAGCTGAGCGAGGCGGAGAACTTGAGGCTGAGGCTGGAGGTCAACCTGCAGGCACTCAAGGCTCAGTTTGAAAGAGAGATAAGCAACAACGAGGAGAAGGGAGAAGAGAAGAGGAGAGCGCTCAGCAAGCAGGTATGGAGGAGGAGGAAGGAGAGTTCTGGCATGGCTTTTTATCCCTGTTTTCATTTTCTCTAACTTTTTCTGATACCAGGTGAAAGAGCTGGAGATCCACTTGGAAGAGGAGCGGACTCAGCGCTCGCAGGCTGTAGCGACCAAGAAGCAGCTTGAGGCGGAGCTGCAAGAAGCCGAGGCTCAACTAGAGGCAGCCAGCCGTGGCAAAGAGGATTCTGTCAAGCAGCTCCGCAGGCTGCAGGTGGAAATCCATCCATATGCTAATGAAAACCTCTGTACAAATCAACATGCGTGAGTTTAAATCGCCATTTTTGTTCAACTCAGGGGCAAATGAAGGAGATTCTTCGCGAGCTAGATGAGACCAAGTTATCCAAAGATGAAGTGATTGCACAGTCGAAAGATGGCGAGAAGAAAATACAAACACTGGAAGCAGAAGTGCTGCATCTCACAGAGGTACGTTGATTTGTTTCAGAGTATAAAATATGGACGTCACAGACGATTCTTTAGCTTTTTAAAAAGCTTTGAGACCGAAACAAAACAAAAAAATCTGTGTGAAAATTTCAGGAAGTCTTTAGGAAGCAAATAAGCAACACAACTTCAAAAGGTTTCACAAACATCTGGCTGAATGCAAGCAAAGTGACGCATGACTCTTAAATTTATGCAGAATTCTAAATCTTGAAGTCAATATATTCTCTGTTTCAGGGTTCATATGTTTACTTGAAATCTTTGAAAACGTTTTAATTTCCATCAGGCATTTTCAAGATTTGGAAAATACATGATTTGTGTGTAAAGTCTTTGAAAACTGAAGAGTTTTGTAATAAAGTGAAATAAAACTTTTGACTGAAAAGCCTAAATTAGGAAAATATTAGTTACAGTTGAAACCAGATATTTTCATACAATTATTAAAAAGACAGACATATTTTTTCCTCAATGTCTGAAGTTAAATCAGATAATATTTTTTTTGTTTTAGGTCAGTTAGAATTACCAAAATAATTTATATTTACTAAATGCTAGAAAACTTAGCAAAAATATTTGTTTTTTGATACTTTCTTTGTTTCATATGAACATAAAGGTAATTTACCTTTCCTTTGTTTGGATTCTTTCAGGCTTATTGATCCACTAGGAATCAATAAGCCATTAAGCCAACCTTTATTGGCTTAATATAAGCCAATAAAGGTTGGCTTATATTTCATACAATAAGCAATGTTATTGAAAGTGGGAGGTTTTTTTTAGTTAAATACTATCATAAGACATTATTACTAACAGTAATAAATGATAACATTTTTGTTAACTATTTCCAAAAGTTTTAAATCTTACCTTGAAAAGCCCTTTATTTCACTGTGGGGAAACATAAGTCCTGATGTTTGGATTTCGTGTTTGCATCCTGGTGTTTGTGCAGGAGCTGGCTGTAACGGACAGACAGAGGAGGCAGGCGCAGCAGGAGAGAGATGAGATGTCAGAGGAGATGGTCTCCAGCAGCTCTGGAAAGTTAGTAGTTCACATTTTTTACATCCTGTCCATTCAGTTCTGCCTTGTTCTTGGTTGTCCTGAGACTTCCTGTTCTTCCAGGAACGTTCTGTTTGACGAAAAGAGGAGGTTAGAGGTCCGAGTCACCCAACTGGAGGAGGATCTGGAGGAAGAACAGGCGAACGCTGAACTGCTGATGGAAAGGCAAAGGAAGACGGCTCTGCAGGTGTGATTAACAAACTCAGATTCATAAATCTCTTTAGCAGTGTCTTTAAACTCGCCCTAATGGTCGCTCTGCTCCGGCTGCAGGTGGAGACGCTGACTGTGCAGCTACAGGGGGAGAGGACTCTGGCCCAGAAGGCCGAGTCGTCCCGAGAGCAGCTGGAGAAGCAGAACAAGGAGCTGAGGGCCCGACTGGAGGAGCTGGAGGGAGCAGTGAGGGGCAAACACAAGCTCAGCGTCGCCGCCCTGGAGGCTAAGATTGAGACCATGGAGGAGCAGCTGGAGCAAGAGAGACAGTGAGAAAAACAAATACATATTTTACAGGAATAAATATGCGTTTAGTACAGTTAAACACAGATTTAACTGGAAAAATGGATTTAACTGGGTAAATAAAAAGAGGGAAATGCATTTTAATGTTGTTACTTTAAATAACTGTGGAAATATATACCTGAAAACAGAGGGGGGATTTATTCCATGTTAGAACACATTTATATAAAATCACAAATGGAATAATTATTGGTTTGAAATAGTTTAAGACAATAGTTCCTTCGTATTGATTTTAAAAAGTACTAGTTCCACTGGCAGAATTTTTTTCACTTAAAGCATTTTTCTCATATTTTAGGTAAATAAATCTGCAAGTTGAACTTAAAGGAATTGCTGACTTAAAACAAGCTCCTATATCTTACTGAAATGTTACTTGTAAGTTAGTTTTGTCATATTTCAGAACATTCAAACAACAGCTCATTCTGAAAGAACTGACCAGAAATATCAGTATTAAAGTTTTGTGCAAAACCATGTTTTTTTAAAGCCCAGAGACCTATTCTAACCTAAATAATAGGATAATGGATCACATTTTAAAAAATTATTTCACAACAATGTTTTTCCCCAAAATGCAATAAAGGATGAATTTAACTTTTCCTAGCTAGACTTTTACATTTTCTGTCAATGAAAACGTAATCTAATGACACATAATCGCATGCACCAAATTAGCAACTTTCAGGTTTTGTCCAGCTTCAGAAGGCAGGACTTTATCACGACAGTTGTACATAATCTTAAATTAATTCAGTTATTCACAACATTTCCAAATCCCACAGGGAGAGAGGGATTGCCAACAAACTGACACGGAAGACGGAGAAGAAGCTGAAGGAGGCAATGATGCAAGCAGATGACGAGAGGAGACACGCAGACCAGTACAGAGAGCAGGTGAGCAGTTAGAGAGACGCAGAGCTTCAGATGATGACTTCCTTACTGAGGTCATCTCAGCACACTGATGAACAAAGAGAGAAAAATCCTCCCCAAATAGAGACGACTTATCCGTCTCAGTCCAAGCTAATCCTAATTCCTTCCTGGCATCAGTTTGGTCTTTGTGGAGTGAGACTTCTGTCCTCCCACTGGAAGCTAAATCCCTCACCCACAGCAGAAACACACACTCTCCTCCCAAAACATCATCAGGCAGTAATCCACCAGGTTTAATCAGATTTCTGATCCCAATCAGTCCTGTCCTTCCCAGACTAATCTCCTGTTTCTGGGGGGGAAAAAATAAAAAGATTTCTCGTCTCATTTTCACCTCAACCTCTGAACCCGACCTTCTGCTGCAGCTGGATAAGTCGATGGTTCGCCTGAAGCAACTGAAGCGGCAGCTGGAGGAGGTGGAGGAGGAAAACTCCCGCTCCAACGCTCAGAAGAGGAAGCTGCAGAGGGAGCTGGAGGAACTCACCGACAGCAGCCAGACGATGACGCGAGAGATCTCCTCGCTCCGCACCCAGCTCAGGTGAGTAGCATCATCCATCTTTTGTTTTCACCTAACCTGACCATCATTTTTTGTTGTTGTGTTTTTTTTTTCTTTCTTTAACACCCTATTAACTTCATATGATTTGTTTTGCTTTACTCTTTTGTTGCTTCCATTTGCGTCCACCTAACACTGACACATTACCCATCTGTCTGCGTCCCAACGCTCAGCGTCCCCGACTGGAGAGCAGAGAACTAGGTCAATGTGTGTGGTACGTTTTGAGAATCTGTGTGTTTGTCTCTGTGCCAACATCTGAAGGCCTCAAAGGGGCAGTGTGTTGGATTTAGGCGGATTCATGTCTTCAGAAGGACAAAGACGTCTTGAAATCCAACACACTGCTTCGCCTGTGTCCGTCTCATCAACTGTTTGTTTGCAGCGCATTGCAAAAATATTCACACCTGTTGAATCTGTCTTTCAAAGATTTTCCTTGATCTTTGGCTGATTTCTTCTAATTATCTTCAGTGTGTGCTTAAAAGTAAAATGAGCAAATGAGAGACAGAAGACGAAAAGTCACACTTGAAAAAATATTTGGGCTGCAACTAACAATTATCAGTTATTCTTAATTGGATAAAAAAAATTGGGACCTTTACACATTTTTAATTTAACCATTTAGGTTTATTTTAAACAACATCAGATAAACAAATAATTAAATTATTTTTCTTAAATAATAAAATAAACATTGTTGCACCTAAAGTTCAACAACATCACATTCCTTTTGTGAAGACTTCATCATTTGCAGCAAAGAATGAATCTGCAACCAAAAAAGCTTTTAACATCAACAATTCAGCCCTTTCTGCTTGACTTATCAATACCGTGTATCTGGGTTATTTTTTAGAGTAACTGCTCGATTAATTATTGGATAACAAATGTTGATTAAAAGGAGATTATTTTTTTTTATTTATTTTTTTACCAAATTTAAACCACAAGAAGCTAAAACTAGGAGGAGACCTGCGTAGTACATATTCACAGACAAAGAAGTTTGGGTTTTTTTTATCTTAAAAATAATATTTACACATTTTTGTGCATTTTTGGCTTAATTTCTTCTCTGAGTGAGTTGTTCTTTCAGCAAATTGTCTTTTTTTGAGTTCATATACTCTAGTTAACAATTATTCAATCACTAAATTATCTGACGATTATTTAAGTAATTGATTCATCATGATTAATGTAATCATTTCAGACCTAATTTAAAGTCATTCTCTGTCTAGTTGTTCTGTATGTTTGTGCAGATGCAGCTCTGACCTTAAATTTATTGGGTTTTTTATGTCCTAAGGATTACTTCATTGCTCAGGTGTTGACTTTAACAAAGAAACATGTCTCTGAAATTATAAAAAACACACACAAAAATAAAAAACGGCCAAAGTCCAAAGAAAAGTAACTACTAGTTCAGAAAGGCCTTCTTCACAGCTCTGATTATTATGTAACTGATAATTATTTTTTTAGGATTTCAGCTGGCTAAATGCAGGGCTTGTTGTGAGCGTCTCCCTTGTCTTCCAGGCGGGCTCCTTTGCCACTGTCGATGCGAGGGCGCAGAGCGCTGGTGGACGACCTCTCGCTGGAGAACTCCGACTCAGAGGAGCTCCCCGCCTCCCCCACCCCGACCTCCGGACTCCCACGGAGCCTGACTCCGTCCTCGGAGCAAAGCCTGGACCCGCCTCCACCGTACAGCGTCAACAACACGGAGTGACGCTCGCAGTGACTCGGACGCAGCCTCGAACACTCAGGGGTGGAGGAGCAACACGCACATAACAGCTCTAGTTTTAAATCAAAGTCATACAGGATGGGTGTAAGTGGTGCTATAACTATGTGCCGATGCTTCTTCTTTCTCAGCTAATTCAGTAAAAGTAGATTTTTTTTTTAACGTAAGATAACACAGAGGAGCAATTTCTAACCATGAAACTGAAAACCTCCTGATTTTAAATGGAAAATAAGTTATCTGCTAATTTCTTGACCGTTTCAGGACACAGAGAGCAGACTTAATTGACGCATTCACGTCTTTTCCATAAGTAGATGTTTCCAAGCCATGTGGGGTTTGACTATATGGATCTGACTTGAAGTTCTGCTCAGGCTGAAAACGACAATCTAGCACGACGCAAAATAGCCAATAACAACGAGATAAACCATGTTTAAATTATAACAAGAGCAATATTTGTCTAAATAATCTGTAAGATGGTGGGACGTATCAGTTTTCCTGTCATCAGGCATGACTTGGTGATTCTTCTTAGATTAGAAAGTGTTTGTTGTTGGATGTGGCGGAGGCCCGGTGTAGTTTCTTTAACTTAAGTCTTAACATATTGCTTCTATAATTTAAATCCAACATGAATTTATGCTGCTTGGGGCTCAGTCTTGTGTGAGTCTGGTTATTTCTGCGCCTGCAGGATGTGCATGGGAGATTTATCACTGCTGTTGAAAGAGGAAAAAAAAATTTAAAAAGAGCCAGAAACACGCTGTGGAGAATCCTGTTATTTCATCTTTTTATTTATCCGAAGCGGCACATCAGCTTTCTTCTCTTACGCTGATACAGACATTGCTTTTTTTTTTTCTTCTTCTTCTTTTTTGTACGTCTGATTTGACTGCACTGATGATGAGCTGTGTAAACAAAGCTTTTGTGTTTAACCAAACGGCAGGCGTATGGATGAGAAAAGGGACTTCAATTTGTAGTAAACATAGAGTAGCAGTGCGTAGAACAAAGCAGAGGGAGGGCGGGGCGGGGTGGGTTGGGTCGACCGTAGACTTTTCATATGCTTGTAGTGTTAGGTTTAAAGAAAACGACGACGGTGGCACTGACAGATGAATTTTTATTAAGCTGTTTTTTTACTTTATCTACTGAGATCAAGATTATCTGTGTGGGTCAAACCGAAGAAACTCTGCTGTGAAATCTGGTTTGAAACACGCGTCTCTTCAGATTGTTTCCATGTATTTGTTTCTACTAAATGAGGGTTTTTTTGCACTTGTTTACTTGACAGAAACCGGTTCAGCCTGTAAAAGCTAGATGGCATATTCCCCTTTAAGCATATTTACATTTTCATGGTAAATAACGAGATCTGGGTCAATTCTCCCCCTCATTTTGCTCCTCATCTCTTGATGTTAAATACCTTCCTACAGTCTGCTGCCTTACAGATTTCTTCTTATTTTTTCTTTTTTGTCACACTTAAATATTGCAGATCAATAAACTAAGAAATATCAAATTAACTTGGTGCTAATTTAAAAAACACAAGTTATTAAAACTAACCTGAATCTACATAAAAAAGAAATAATAAAACCTTTAGAATATCGCCATCGCAACAAAATGCTTGGCTGCAATACAGTATTTATATTTCACACATCATGCATTTATGCAGACCATATAGATCATATATTTGACCAGCTGGATGGTCTCAAATTCCTGTTAAAACTTCATAAAAAGATGCAGGATCATCGCAGTTGTATTGTTATTAAATATTTTCATGAAATCTTGCATCTATATCCCACTTGTTGAGTCATATGCAAGTGTGACGAGAAAGAGAAAGTCAAGAAATCACTTAAAAAACCCATAGCACAATAACACAAAGTGTGCTAAAAAATGCCAAAAAGCATCTGAACATAGCCGTCAGTTTATTTATCTCAGTAGTTAGGTATTTTGATGAATTACATGGAAAAAAAAAAGATAACTTTTAGCTGTTACATATGATTAAAAAAGTATTTCTTTTTAATTTTTCCCAAAATGGAAAAGTATGTGAAATAGTGAAGGTGCAAATTGACCTGTATCCCAGAGGTAGCAGCATAAAATAAAATAAAATCCATTCACCTTTAACTCAGCTGTAAATCAATATCTAGAAATAGAACCACAGGCTAAAATTTACCATTTAAAACTCGATATCCACTAAATCTGATCAAAAACTAAAGTGAAGAACAAAAACTTGTAGACTTACTTCCAGGTTGTGAATCCAATGGGTTTCTTGTCCAGTTTGGAAAGACTCCTCCTAATTATCAGAACAATAAAATAAAGTATTTATTTTCTGCTTAACTCAACCAGAACCAATGAAAACTAAAGATTGTGTTGCTTTGAATGTTTATTCTTTGTCAGTTTTAATGAAAAATGTTTACCACTGAGAAATCTCAAGGCCTCTACAGTAGTTTTTTTTCCCTTCTGTTTACATTAATTCAGCAGCTGCATGTGCATCCATATTTTCCCAAATGGAAATAAAAATGTGTCACAGCAACTTTAATTTCTCTTTTCCAAAAGTGTAGGTCTCTACTTTAGCAATATGCAAGCTGTTGTTTTTGTGTAAAAGTTGCACTTTACACACCACCAGTTGGGATAAAAATCAGGCATGAAGCCAAACAAGCTGAGATCACGTGTCACAGTGATGCAATCTGTCTGAAAGTGGCGACTTTGATCGAACAGGTTCAAAATGCTAAAATGAGATGAGACGAGTCCTGGTCACCTGTAGCAAGAAATGAGGCCGGAGCTCTTCTGAGGTCTTTTTGATTTTTGTGTTTTTTTTCCTGAGTGCTTGTTTATGGCTACTGTGGAACTTGAAGCATTTTGGAAATATGTTTTTATTGTTTTAGCCTTTTTTTGTTAATGATATTGTAATTATTAAACATCTGACTGGGGTTAACTTTATTATGTGACTGTTTTTGGTCTTTGTGTGTGTGTGTGTGTGTGGGTGCGTGTGTATATGTGGGTGTGTGTGTGTGCGTGGGTGGGTGTGTGTGGGTGTGGGTGTGTGTGTGTGAACATGCAAACTCCCGGAAGAAAGAAGGATTCGAACTCAGGGCTTTCCTGGTGCCACTCTGCAAACAGGAAATCAATTAGAACCTGTCTTACAGCATGAAGTAGGGTAAAAGTCTCAATATAAAGAAATATAAAAACAGGTAAGAAACAAATGTGATCAGTCTGGAATTTGTTCCAAAAACGATTTTAAGGCTTTAGGACCACTGATATAACTTTGAAGTGGCCTAGTCAAAGTCTGGAGTTATTTCCAATTGAAATATTGTGGCATCCCTTGAATGGAGGTAGTTATCTCAGTTGTTGCTGCCAAGGAAGACACACCCATATATTATTAGGTTTATGGGGAACAAAAAATTCACATTGGGTCTAATTGGTTTGGATTTCACTTTTCCCTTAATAAATAGTCAAAAAATTTTAAAAAATAATTTTGATTACTTTTTCTGTTTGTTTCTAAAACCTTTACTGTAAGTCTAAGATAAAAAAAAAAAAAAGTTTTAAATCTGCATCTTTTTGTTAGCCTCTGTTCTTACATTTCACATTAAGACAGTGATGTGAGCCTGATTTTATTAGTCATATGCTGACATTTTAGTTGTTTATTAAAGCAAACAATACAAATATCAACTAATTAAAAGTTGTTACTGTTTAGGTTTTACAGCCGCTCCGTTAAGAAATGCCCAACCTAGAATAAATAATACATTTAGTTTGTGGAAAAGTAGAAACAAATCTCTTGCATTGTTTTCATTAATTTACTTTTTATTGTCAGGAACTAAAAAGGTCCAAAGCATGCAGAGACAGAACAATGTAACATAACACAACCCACTGAGTAAACTATTTAATTATATATCCTTCAAAACAATGAAACGTTTATTAAACTTAATCTCAAAATACTCACAGAAAACTGAAGTTCTCCTGCAAAAGAATGAATAATAAGCCTCCAACTGGTACAAAACCATTCATGGCATTTCACAATGAAATGACAAAAAAGAGCAAATAAAAAATCTGAAAAGTGTGGCGTGCATTTATACACAGCTCAGAGCTACACTGGAAAAATTTAGATCAAACCATGCCAACAATATTCATGTGTTTGCATGGTCTAGTCCAGGGGTGGGCAATCCTGGTCCTTGAGGGTCGGTGTCCTGCAACTCTTAGATGTCTCCCTGGTCCAACACACTTGAATCCAACAGCTGAATCACCTCCCAAATGCAGTCAAGTTCTCCAGAGTCCTGTTAATGACCTCATTATTTGACTCAGGTGTGTTGAAGTAGAGATGCATCTAAACGTTGCAGGAGACCGGCCCTCGAGGCCTGGAGTTGCCCACCCCTGGTCTAGTCAAAGTTCAGAACCAAATCTAATTGAGAACACTGAAAATCTGTGGCACGTTCACATTTTCTTTCCATCTAAACTACCTGAGCTGGAGCTACATTGCACACAACGAATCACATAATGTCTCATGAAAACACATTTGTAGTTCTAATATGACAAAATGAATACTTTTACAAAGCGCTTCTTATCCTGTTGATTAAGAAAAAAAAGAATAAAAACATCTTAACTTATCCATGTAATCCAGGTTTTATGGTCTCCAAAATATTGTTTAGTTATAAAGCAACTTAAAGGGGACCTTAACAGGCTACGGCTACAAAATATGTCAACATTTTTTGCAAAAAGTTATGTTTAGATAATGAGATTTTACTCTGGTCAATATGAGTTCTTTCAGTCTGAGCTGTTTTAGGTCGTCTTGTCACTTTAAATCCAAAAAGGTGCTTTTGGCCACGCCCCCAATTCAACATTTACACTCACACTTAAAAATGGATGCAAATAAATACGCAATAAAAGCAGAAATAGAGCCGCCTACACAACCAACAAGAATGCAGCAAGTGTTTTCTGAATGGTACGTCAACAAGAAAACACTTGTTTTTTCCAGCAGCCATTGTACAGAGCATACAGCGATAAAACCAGCTGAGCTTTTCAGTGAGCTCAGCTGCACTGAAAAAAAAAACAAAAAAATATTGGTTTTAAGTGACTGCTGCCTCAGTTGACATCATCCCCACTTTTTTTCACATTTTTACTGCAAATTGCCCATCGATTGTGACTCAAGAGGTTTTTGAAACGGCTCATTTTCCAGACACTAAAAAAACTTTTACTTTTTCCTGAAAATTGGTTGGGTTGTTTTCTTTGAAGCTTTTTGTAGAATCAGTAAAAAGTTTAAAAACATGCAGAAATGTTTACGTTCAAATATGTACGTCAGCATAATGAAACTCTGTAAACGTGTGGATTCAGCAGTAAAGGAGCTGCCTGTCCTTCAGGATGTCAGGAAACGGCCAGTCGTCCTCATGAGGAGGAGTCGGTACGGGACGTCGCTCCTGCTGAGCAGGAGGAACGGGGAAAGACTGAGCCACGCCTTCAAACGGTGCGACGTTCAGGTCGTTTCCCAGCATGCAGCAGCTCCCCTCCAGGTGAGTCTGCAGCTCATCCACGCTGTAGATGGAGGTACTCGCTTTGTATTCACTTTGTCTCGGTTGATGGGAGTTTCCCGGGTTATTGGCGGTTCCTCCTCGATCTTCTTCACAGCTGTAGCCAAAGCTGCGTTCGGGCTCCATTTCATCCTCCAACCCGGTAAAGTTACCAGACAGAATAATGTCTTCCACCTGGCGTGGACAGATGGTTTCAAAGTAGGACTCTACATCCATGTGACCCACTGAGTCCGTGAAGAGCTCGGTTATGTCACGGATGGTTTCTTGTTCTGTGTTGGTTGAGAGATCCGTCAACAACTGAGCTGAGAAATCACAAGAGTCAAGAGACAGCGGAGAAAGCTCCGGGGAGAAAGGAGGAGAATCGTCCTCGTTTTGGGTGAGAGCAATAAAATTTGGGTGTTGGTTGTTTTCAGAGAGGTTGTTCATTGGATTCATTTGGTTTTGGTAATTGGAATATTCAGACTGAAGGAGCTCTGTCCCCTGAAAAACCTTTGAGAACTCAACAGCTTTGTTTCTTCTTTTGTCATTGGTTTGTCTCGTTTTGTTTTGTTTGTTGGTGGATTTTTTTTGTTTATCATCCAGCTCCTTTGGTTCCCTGGCATCAGAAACGTCGCTCCTCGACCTTGAGATGCCCTTTGCATCTGTTTGACCTCTGTTCTGATCAGGATCCTGCAGAGACTCGCTCCGGGAAGGGGAGCCCTGCGGCTCCAGAGGCTCCTGTATGTCCTTAACATAAAGGGCCGATGCCAGACGATGGTTCGCTGCTTCTATATCTGCAAATTTCCTGTTGAGAGACAAATAACTATCAGAGAACAAAATTATTTTCTTTTTAAGATGCAGACCTTAAAGGGGCAACGTTATGTAAAATGAACTTTTTGAGCTTTACAACCTGTTGTAATGGTATACCCTCACCAAGGAGTGTTGCTTTGATACTTTCATGCATGTTTGAGAAATCCTTGAATCTCCATGGCAACCATTCAGCTGTGCAAAACACCTGATTGGACCTATGCCCGCCTTAAAGCGTAACTCCTCCTTCTGGAGCTGCAGTTTCCAAGTTTCCAAGCTATTTTGCATCAACCTCTGATAATATTAGCTTGGCACAGGAATCTGCAATTTTTACAATCCAAAGAGAACCGCTATTTAATTTCTATTTTGAGGATTTAAAAACAAAGAAAAACAAAACTTTTGCAAAATGAGCATGGACACCTTTTCTTCTCCAGGATGGTAATATTTGTGGACAACTATCTAAAAAAAATAGCACAAAGTTTCCAACCTAATTACAAAAAAAACAAATCTAAAAATGCTACTTGTACTTTTAGTGTCATTATTTTGTGCAAATTTAAAGAAATTGTTCATTGAAAAGATGCTAAAACCAAAACCAGCTAAAACTGAATTTGTTGGTTTATTGCATCGACGTACCTCTGGATCATGTTGTGCAGAAAGCGGCGGTGGTTGACCTGCCGCTTGGACGGACGGCTCTTCCGGGGCTTTTGAAGAGTCCGCATCATGTGACCTGCTGCTGAAGTCACAAAGGTGAAGAGGTCACGACCCCACGGGACGCCTCGCTCCAGACCGGGCTCAAGACTCACAGAGAAGGACGGTCGCATCGCTGGAGAAGGAAAATAGTTTTGGACTTTGTTCTTTTCATTAAAATGTATTAAGTGACTTTATTTATATACATCAACAAAAACCGTTTTCTCTGCAAAATAACGCTCAGAAAACTCATGACTAACTAAAAGCTTGAAGAGCGTCAAACATTTCTTCCCAACATCATTCTGATTATGAAATTTTTACTGTGTTTGTGTTATTTAATGATGCATAAAAAAGTATTTAAACATTGACAACCAAATAACTCTCAGAAGCAGCGTCTTTCTTTTCAGGGAGCAAAAAGCTTCTTATGTATGTACACAGATACAGAGATGGAAACATATTTAAATAAAATATGTTGTTGTTCAAATATTCATGAACATAAATTCTTTAAAATGCCAAAGAATTTTTATTTGAACCTTAAATTATGTGGTTAAAGTTTTCCTATTTCTGCTGTCTTGTTTCTTATTTTTTAATTGCACTGCATCACCGTCACTTTGTGTAAAAATGACAGAAATTTCCTGGTGTCAAAAATTTATGTACAAAATTACCAGAAGAAAAACAATGTAATTTCACTCAAAAACATTCCTGCCTTTCTCTGTTCCTGTGATAATATTTCTTTATTATATGTCACATTAAAAATTAAAAATAGATGTGAGGACCGATATTTATAATTTACTGGTGTGTTTATTGCTATCTTAATTCCTATGTAACAAATGCTAAAATAAGAACATTTAATGTTAATTAGTAGATAATCTGTCAATTTAAATACAGTTTTGAGAAATGAGGTTGAAGAGGCAGAACATAAAATAATTAATGGTTTATAACGTGAAATATTTTGACACTTTTCCCAATAATAAACCACTTGAAAGTACTTTTAAAAGTTCATAATCAAATTAGATAGATAGATAGATAGATAGATAGATAGATAGATAGATAGATAGATAGATAGATAGATAGATAGATAGATAGATGTTATAGCTGCTTTTATTCATGTTTTTATGTAAAATTTACATTTAATGCCCACAACTGAATAACAGAACAAAACCAGTTTTATACATATATTATATTTTAGATTATTTTTTTTAGTTTGGAAATATTCTTATGGTTTATTTAAATTTTCCACAAATATTATTATGCCAAACTGTATCCATCATTTTGTTGCAAAAGTTACTGTTTTTTATTTTACTTCCAAATCTAAAAATTCCCTTTTGCAGATATTAATCAAAAACATGTTGCTGTTTATCAGCAACATAAAACTGCTCTTCATGTTGTTGGACTGAAGGCAAACATGAAACTTTGGATTGTAAAGATTGCAGATTCATGTCCTAACTTATGTCTTATTATTTAGTAATAATAATAATAATAATAATAATAATAATAATAATAATAATAATAATAATAATAATAAATGTCTCTTACCGTTTAGCCTGAACGCTGCTGCATGTGTTAGTAAGTATCTGCAAGCTGCACTGAAGGAAGACGAGGTGCACCTCTCCAGAGATAAGTGATGTGTGTGTGTGTGTGTGCGTGTGTGTGTGTGTGAGCAGTTATTGTAGCTTCAGATTAAGTCAAGAGTCATCAGCGCTGATTGCAGACGCACACACCCCCTTCGCTGCGCCTGGTTTGAGAGGCTCCGAGGCGAAAGCAGCAATTATGTGAAAAGTCAACCGCTGCTTGTGGAGGAAGTGTGTGGGCTCAACGTCGTCTTCATTGTGAGCTGCGGCCCGTTAAACACAAACACCGCAGTGATGGCTGCTAACGAAGCTTTAATTGGTTGGTTTGAACTCTGACCCCTTATTATCACATTCTCAGGTGGAAGAGATCAGATGGTTGCTACTCGCTTTAATTGACCTTTTCATTTCAAAACGCCTTCCGAGTGCAGGTTTTTACATGTCTATGGCAGCAGGTGGGTGTCTGTTTAATCACAAAGGAAACTAAAACATAACGTTTTATCTTCATTTACTATCAATTCTCTCCTGTTTTATGTTTTAAATTAACAATGTGAATAAAATGAAATAGTTCTTTACCTCCCTGCTGGTTCAGCACTGTAGTTTCATTATTCATCTGGATGAAACCAAAAAACAACTCAGTGGATGTTTTGCATTTAAATATTGATCATGTAAAGAAAATCTATGAAATCTGGGAAAAGTGTGGAATTTCAAAATGCAAACTCTTTTCTATTATAAATTAAATTTAAAAAGAAAAAGAGCTTTACTCTTTCCTGTTCAACATTATCTACTGGATTGATTTAATGTAATTAATTTAATTCTGCAATGCCTTTCTTTTCTAATGGAAGTTATTTGAATTTTTTTTTTTTTTTCTGAGAAAACAACAATAGCAAGTCACTGATTTCAAACTGATGTAATATAAAAATATCACAACAAACCGTTACGCAAACAACAACCATGAATTTGTGCAACGTAACTGATTTTCTGACAACTTTGCACAAAACATAAAAACAGAAAAGACCTGATGGGGTTAAAATATTATAAACAAGTTCCTCCTGCTTCGCAAAGTGTCTTCACCAGCTTCATAACAAAAAAACCCCTAAATTTTTATTTCTGTCTTTAATAAACAGACTGCTTTGTGAATCTTAGTGTGTTTTATTTCCGAAGAGGGAGCCGCTGCTGCTGCGGAGCCTCGTCTTTTTATAGAAACACCACATGTGCTTCTGACCAGAACGCTGCAGAGTTTACTGAGCCTCTACTTCAACGTTTCAGAAAATAAAATCTGTGGTAAGTCATGTCTAAACTCAAAAGCTCGACAGTGTGAGGCTGTAAACACGTGCTGCTTTCCCACATGATAAAAAGCTTTATCACACATTCCTAACCTTTGACCCGGCAGAAACATTCCTGTCGCTGTTGCTCTTTTCTTGGTTCTTCCACGTTCAGCAGAGCCAGTGGGAACTGTGTTTGTTTCAGTGGCTTTGGGGGTTTAAAGAGGAACCAAACTCAGAGGTACGTTTGATTGTTATGATTTATATTTTTTCATAAAACGGGTTGTTTTCAGACGCTGCTCTATTCTCTTCTTTTTGCACCACTTCTGCTAAGGTAAAGAAAGATTCCTCTGGTAGAAATCCTCTCTTTGAAAACAGGAAGTGAGACAGTGATATTATATTACCCTGAACCTTTGGGGTGGAGCTTTGTGAACTGATCATTTCTAATTGGTTGAATATTCTCAGTGATGCAGCTCATATTCTCTGTTAACTTGCTCAAGTAACTTTTCAGCAAGAAATATGAGCTTTTGTTAATTCAGTTGAATTAACTTAATATGGACAAAAAAGTGCTGGTGATAAGTAAAAAATGTTTTTCCATATTATTAGGAATAACTGAGTTAATTATTTCAAGTGTACTAAGACATTTGCGCTAGAAACTAGACCAAAACTACGTGTTTTTTTTTGTTTTTTTGTCATATTTGGACCTTGATTGGATTATTTGGGCCCATTTTTTTATTAATTTTTTAAGTGAATGGATTGCACTGCAGTTTACCTATCGTTAGCCAAATAGTATAATTGCCTAAGTCCTGTTTTTTAAAATAAGACTTAGGTAATTATTCCACACACGCCATAAATGTGTGGCATGTTTGGCATGTGTGGCATGTATTTCTTAAATAAAATACATGCCACACGTCTGCATGTCTTTTCACACATTTAAATTTGTTTATATTTACTATGAGAATCATGTATCATTGGAGGTTTAGGAGTTTAAAATGACCCATGTGAATTAATATTTTCCCAAGTCACTGTCCTTTAAATGTTTTTAAGACCAACATGTTCCTTCTGGTCAGACGCTTCACCATGAACCGGGCCTGGGCCTTGTTTCAGGCTCACCCGTACATCAGCAATGTTTTGGGATACACCGCGCTGTTTGCCTCGGCGGACCTCATCCAGCAGAAAGTCCTGGGTAGAAACCCCTTCGCGGCGTCCGAGCGATCCGTCGAGATCGACTGGCATCAGACAGCTCGAGTGGCGACTGTGGGCCTGTGTTTCCACGCCAACTTCAACTACCACTGGCTGCGAGGGCTGGAGAGGATGCTGCCCGGCGGCGGGCTGAGGGCCGTGACGAGGAAGGTGGTGCTGGATCAGCTGGTCGCTGCTCCGGTTACCATCAGCGCTTTTTATATCGGTGAGCATGTTGTTAACAACTCAGCTTCTTTTAAAAACCAACGATTTCTGACCTTCTGACCTTCATCTGAAGCGTCTGAGAGGTGGGCAGAGTATCCCAAAAAAAAAAATAGAACTACTTCAACATATTTTTACTCAAGTAAAATAAAAAGTAGCCATCCAAGAAATCGTCAGGAGTCAATCATTTAGCATTTAAAAATAGCATCATCAGAGGGTCAAAATGTTAAGTTTAAGTTAAGTGGAGGTTTTGGTATTTTAAGGACCTAAATGACAATATTTCACATAAGTAACAAAAAATAACAAAAATCAGGCAATTTTTTCCAAATTAATTTCTTTCAATACAAAATTTTAACAAAAACTGCAGGTGTGTGTCTTTGTCTGGGTTAAAACATGTTTGTTCTTCATAAAGAATCCAGAAATTTTACTCAGGTAAAACTAAAAAGTACAGCGAAGTAAAATTATTCCTTCAAGTAATTTTTTTTCAAAAAAGTAACTCAAGGAAATGTACTTGAGTGTAACTATCCAATTCTGTGTACTTTAGGTAAAACACCACAAGACCATTTTTGTTGGATTTTTAAAAAATATAAATTACAAATAACTGAGTATTCACACTTGTTTTTCCTACATTTTGTTGGTCTGTGTTTGTATTGGTGGAACAATGGTGCTACTGACTCACTAATGATTTGACATTTAGAATATCTCTGCAAAGAAAAAGGCCAAATGTGGGCATAGACGTCTTGGCTGAGATACAGAAACAACACGATTTAAAAAGCCTTAAAATTACTAAATCTTTTAATGTTGCAGCACAATTTCACACTGAATAACTTACAGGATCCAACCTTTAATTTCAGTAAATTATTCAGAGTGAAAATCCCACATTATGAATTTGTTTTTCACTAAATCGACGACGGTGCCACACTTATTGGAACACCTAATAATTTCTGTTAATTAAATGTAACAGAATGCTTTTCTTATACAATTGATGCTTTACTTATTTAATGTCCACTTTTCAAAATGGGGAAGGTAAGATAAGAAAACATGTATGTTATATGAGGTGAAACGAGTGTTGATCCTTGTAAGTCAAGAAATAGCTGAAAGAAAACAGTAAATCATCTAAAGTTCGCCCATAGAAAGAGCCAAGGTAGTTTAGTTTGAAACCTTACATTTATCTATCCATCAAAGGACAATTTAAAAATACTTTATTGTTTGTAGAGTGGATGAAAGAGGGACATTTATGGGTTGTCAAGTCTCAGTAGCACATTTTTATTTAAAAACAGAAGAAGGCACTGCAACATTTTTCATAATTTATTGCCATCAAACCTATAAATCTAAATATATTATACATGTTTTTAGGTATTGCTATCTTAAACATGTTGTAATTACTTCATGATTATTAGTGTGTTTGCATTTTACAAACACACTAATAACTAAACTGAAATCTTAATTCCCTTTGTTATGAAATATTTGATTATTGTTATATGGCTAAGTTGTTGATTTTGAAGGACTGGACAAGCAGTGATTACAAGAGTATCTTATTGATCAGATCTGTCTTTCAGGTTTAAGCTTTTTAGAAAACAGAGATGACCTACTTGAAGACTGGCGACAGAAATTCTGGACGTCTTACAAGGTCTTAAATTTAATATTTAGCTTTACTGGACTATCATGTGCTGTAGCTCTTAAATGTCTGTCTGTCACTGCAGGCCGGAGTGGTGTATTGGTCAACGATGCAGGTGAGATACTTTGTTTTCCTTCATGGATTTCTTTTATTCGTTTATAAAACACTGGGTCTTGATTTTTAATCTGTTTGCTTCTTGTCAGGCTGTCAACTTTGCCTTTGTGCCTCCTGTGGCTCGCACTGCGTTTGTGGGCGGAATCGCTCTGACTTTCACCATCTTTCTATGTCATCTCAGACAGCAGAGTGGACACAAACCTGACTAAACCTCAGACATTCATGTTTAGGAGACATATTGTAAAATACAGGCATTAACTGAAGCTCATTTGAAGCGGAGGTGTTATGTGAAAACTCTGAAAGAATAACATTCACACGTCTGTGAATCAGATGATCGTCTTTTTCCAAGTTGTTCACTATGATATGTTTACAAGTATTAAATAAATGAATGCAAAAATGTCTGGTCTTTGCTGCTCTTGTGGCTTTTAAATCTAGTAAACATGTTTTCATGCAGCCTCCTGTGCTGCATGAAAGGTGTGTGTAGGTTTTTTGTCCCTTTGTAACCAAAAACATCCTCAATTTTTATTATGTCACATCTGTTTTCATTTGTCTTATAAACTTGATTATTGAGGTTCATACTGCTGACATTTTTTTTTGTTTAATTCATCTTAAGCAGCTCATAACACATGAAATTTATATATTTTTGAAGCATGGCAAAGACATGCACAATATGTAATAAATGTCAATATTACTGAAAAGTCCATTTATTTTAGTAACTCCATCACAAAGTGAAACACAATATATAGATGAATACACGCAGACTGATGTTTTCAATTATTTATTTTTGTTAATTGAACAAAATATTATTAAAATAGCACACTCGGATGCAAATAAATGTGCAAGTGAGTAGGAGGATTAATTTTTCAAAATGTGCAAAATGTGCACAGCACAGAAACTACAGCTGACTATTTACAAGAAGTGATTAAAAAAAACCTGTGCAAATAACAACAGGAATGTTATTTGTAATGAGAAAAACAGCACAAATAGCAATAACAATGAGGCCCAGACACTGGGCGAAAGGTGGGGTAGACCTACGGCAGGTCACCAGTCCATTCCAGATAATTGATACAAATTAAATAAATAATTACCTAAATGTACCATTGTTTATCATTAACAATTATAAAACAATTATATTTTGGTGGTAAACATGCTCCAATGTACTTGTGGAATGTAAAAGCTATCTGTAACTCTTTATTCTTCATCCTCTTCACATGTAGAATTAGCTCTTGTAATAAGGTAATATAAAAACAAGCGGGTTGTTAATAATAATCGATTTAGTTAAGCTGCTAATTCCACTACACACCACTAGAGGCTCCATCCTCAAATTAACAAGCGGAAATCACAAGCTCCGCAGCCAATCAGAAGGCCGAGATTTCAGAACATTGCGTTATCGCGAGACGTTGTCCCTTCCTTTTCCCTTTTCGCTCTGAGTCCAAGATGGTAGGTGCAGCTACCAGATATTGTAAAATATGATAGCTGTTTTATCCACTGTCATCCTCTTTGTCAAACCATCGTATTTTGCTGATTAGTACATAAACATGTCCCGTAGGTACTTGGTGTGGCACTGTTGCTGTAATTTTAGATTATTTGTCCATACTATTCGTATTAGCATAGCTTGTTTGAAGCCGACATTGGTGCCGCTTTCAGTCATGTTACTGATTTGAAATTAGCCTTGCAAGGTTTTCCAAAAGCCAGATGTTATTTTCAAACTCAGATTGTATTTTGATTACGTTTTTAGCGATTCAAAGTATCAAACTGAGCCAAATAAAATGCTGCAGAGTGTTTGCTAGGTGATAGCTGTTCGCTGTAGTGTCAACGTGTGAACTAGCTTCAGCTAGCTAAAGGGCTCTAATCTGTATTATGATTTAACTTTGTATGTTTTGCTTTAATGCGGCTTTAGCGATGTATAGGTTAAAGATAATGGTGGAGCCTACATGTGATTAGTTTGAAACGAAGAGTTCAGATGATGCATCTCAATGTGATTTTGTTCAAATTTTCAAGGGAGTCGACATCAGGCACAACAAGGACCGTAAGGTGCACCGGAAAGAGCCAAAGAGCGAGGATATCTATCTGAGGCTCTTGGTTAAGGTAAATAATTTTCTCCTCTCTTTAAAACCATGTCTCTGATGCTCTACCCTAAACTTTGAGGATGTATCTTGTGATTGTCAGATTCTTAACTATCACAACTTGTCATCTTGGTTTCCTACAGTTGTACAGGTTTCTTGCCCGCCGCACAAATGCTCCCTTCAACAAGGTGGTCCTGAGGAGGCTGTTCATGAGCCGGACCAACAGGCCTCCCATCTCCATCTCTCGCCTGGTTAGTCCAAGATAGTTTAAAAATATTTTTCTGTATTGTAAGGCATAATTTTGCAGGTGGGCTTGTATGTTCAGAAATCAATTTTTTTTTCTGTAGGAAATTTGATTAATTTGTTCAGACCCTATTTTATGAGATGTTTGCTGCAGTAGAGCACATTTAATCACCTCGTACACTCAAACTTGAATATTTTTAAAGGCCTTTCAGCATGTGATTATTCTTGTAAAGAACACCCACATGTTCCAACTTGCCTTCTTTTTGTTAAAGAAGTGTTTTTTTTAACAAGTGGTTATCATTTAACAAGAGGAAAAAACTCAGTTCATTAAGGGGATCATTAACATTTTTAATGTAGGGTTCTGTTGGTTATGAGTAGTCAATATCTTACCTGGAGCAACAGATGTGTTGCATTGTTTTGGTTTGATGAAGCGTTGTTTTCAAGCTGATGCAAGTTTAAAAACAAAGAATTTTTTTTTTATGTAAAGAAAAACCAACTTCAATTGTAAAAATGTCTTGCATCATTTTTATTAGATGCTTGCTTAAAAGTCCTACACTCTACTGTTCTGATGTTAGTGTTCATCTGAAACAAAGCTGAACAACTAAAGCATGTCAGAAGATTAGGAATAAAAGCTGTGATAGAAGACACAGGCAACAATAAAATATCAAAAACTATTTAATCTGTTTTGCTGCAATGTTATGTGGGGCTTTGGGGGCTTTTCATGCCAAAATTTGAAAGGTTTTGAACATAAAATGTATGGTTTTGGTGCTTAATATTTAGTGAGATTAAAAAAAGAAATTAAAAGAGATGTTGACATCTTAATTTATAATTTACGGGGGGAAAAAAAGATCAACCATAATAGGGCTGAATCCTTTTCTCCCATTCATATCTATAGCAATATTTTCTACATGTTTCTCCCTCTCTTCCTGGGTTTGAAATATGTCATCAGTTTTCCTGTCTGGCTGTTTTGTTTTTAATTAGATCCGTAAGATGAAGATGGCTGGCCGTGATAACAAAGTCGCGGTTGTCGTGGGAACGGTCACTGATGACATCAGGATTCAGGATATCCCCAAGCTCAAGGTAAGCGATTTTACAAAATCTAGATTTTCCTTCATAGTATTTGATCTTATAAAGATTTAGATAATGTTCCTTCAGCATTGTAACTCTCTGAAGTTCTGCGTTTTGTTCTGTAGATCTGCGCTCTCAGGGTTACCGACCGCGCCCGCCGCAGGATCGTGAAGGCCGGAGGTCAGGTGATGACATTTGACCAGCTGGCTTTGAGTTCTCCCAAAGGACATGGCACAGTGCTGCTGTCAGGTAACTGAACTTCTCCTGTTTCCTCCTACAGTCTGCCAGTTTAATCTGAGAAGGTAGATAATAATAAACACTGAGTCAGAACAAAGTCTCTGGATTGGCAATCTTCGCCAAGCAATAAAGGAATAACACCATCCAAAAATGGATAAAAAATTGTTTTGGTCATGTTTGAAATCTTGACACTATTTAACCACATTATATTGTTTTTAAATTATTTTTGACAAATTACTCATTATGTCAGACTTTCTGTATGATTGAGGATTTAATTTGCTCATCATTTTGAAAAAAGATTATGGACATATTTTGATTTTTCCAGTTTTCTCTTGTCATCCATTTTCATTTGGACAAATCTTAATAATGCCCAATGAAGTTTATTTTTTACTTTTATTCTTATTAGTCTTGTATGCTTAACTTTGCTGAGTCATATTTTAATTTTAGCATTTTATCCCTTTACACGTTGTTTCTAGGCAGCTTCAAATGTAGTTTGAACTGGTGTGTTTTTCTCAAACTGAGTCCAAAATGCTGTAATTAAAAGCAATAAATCTATTTGGGGGGATTTTTCCTATCAAAATAAATGTCAAAAAATTACATTTCTTACGATATCCATTTAGTTCAAGATAATCCATTTCTTATCTGATATTTTAAGGAGTTATAGATTTATAAACGATAGATTTAGACTCTAGACCTACTGTTTAACGTTGTTAAACTTGTTTTGTGCAAGTTGTAGATGAGATACGTCTTCTGTTACAAGTTCAGTGCTAATACTTAGTGTTTAAATATCCAGAATGTTCTAAAAGTGCAGAAAATATGGAAAGTTTGACCTGTTTAAATGAAAAATGTGTAGAAATCTTATTTATTCTTTTCATTTTGAAACAATCTCAAGTCACATTTAGGAGTCTTGACAACATGAATGATTGCAAATGGTTCTTTTAATTAAGCCTTTAAGAGTTTTATTTCCCAGTTAAAATTAATCAAAGTTGCTCTTTGTTATACCCAACATTTCTTCTCTACTGTTGTAGAGTTTCCACATGTATGCTATAAATATGGATTATTATCTGTATAAGTGTAGAGATCTAAAACTGATGATGTCAGAGATCTTACGGTTTGTATCTGATGTTGTATACATCTTTTCCTTTTCAGGACCACGTAAAGGCAGAGAGGTGTACAGGCATTTTGGAAAAGCTCCTGGAACCCCTCACAGCCACACCAAGTACGTCTGCACCCACCCAATACAGCATCACATGGTTAAACACAGGAGCCCTGTTAGTTTGTTAACCAACATTGGTTCCTTTTGTTTAAGTCAAATATTTTGACTACAAATTGGTAAAACTACAAAATTCAAAACCTACTGGATCATCAAAACAGCTTAGATTTGAGCTATTTCCATCTGATAAAAGTAAATGCATTACATCATGATGTGCTTAGTTTCTTACTTTCCCACATTGTTTCCACTTAAAAGCAGAAACAATACAGTTTACTTTGATACTTTTAATGATGTGCTGTTATTGTAGAGAAGCATTTGCTAAAAAAAATGCTAAATTTAATGCACCTTGAATTGAGGGCTTATACAGTCTGGTCCTTTTGACATTTTTCCTTAATTTACCTAAATTGATTTCAGTCCAATGTTGAAAGTTTTGGAGTTTGTCTCTTTGCTGCTTTCAAACATCTTTAGTTCACAAAAGTGCCTCTAAAGTGCGACGTTTATTTTACCAATATTTGAACGTATGATTAACATGAAATTTTGTTGGACATATAAAACAGAGAAAAAGTTCTGACTGTTTTTATTCTTTTAAAATCTCTCCAGTTTTAATTGTTTTGTACCACAAACGATTCTGATGCAAAATGAAGCTGCCTCTAGGCCTGTCACAACAACAAATTTTGCTGGACGATAAATTGTCCCAAAACTTGGTGCGATGAACAATAACATTGTTTTGAGAAAATTTTTAAGTAATATGTCAGTAATTACGACATAAAAATGCAAGGACACATTCTCAAAGATCAATAAACTTTTAAACTCTGGAACTGTAAGATATTTGGAATATCCAAAATAAAGAAAACAACAGATATGACCCATAAAATAAATTATGAAGTCTCTGTAAACAAAATTATCTTTCAAAAAAAGGAATAGTTGAGACCAAAACACCAGACTGCTGGCTTTGATCATCCAGTTTTTGGTAAAAAAGAGAGAGAAAAAAAGTAACGCTAAATCAAGCAAATGAAAATTTAGTTTCTTTTCATTTATCATGCAATGATTTGTTTATTGTGACAAGCCTATCTGTGTCTAATTGAAGGTTTTCAACCGCTTTGAAAACGTCTGATAATAAGTTTCTACATTTTAGGAATTCATTCATAGTTTGCTGGTGAACGTACAGCAGTTGGGTAGTAATTTTGGTTTTACTGAGGGTCCTAATTTGTCATATTTTTAGTCAGCAGACCAACACAAAATAGGAATGGGAGTAATAGAAAGTAGAAATTAAATTAAACTCAGATATTTTCTAAAGTGTAATGATTTGAATGTTTTCTTTACTGGTACAAAGTGGAAGGAATGTCATGATAACAGGTTAATATGAAGAGAATCAAATCCACATCACCACACTGAGATGCAGTGTTTTAGAGGAATGGGGACCACAATCAATAGCTGAAATCCATGAATACTTGAAACTGCCCCCTCTAAAAGTGATTTTAATAGTCTATTTTAATACTTCATATTCCAAATATACCTTTGTTTATTAATGGAAACTGTATTAGTACTACTGCAGAAGCTAGTCTAAAGTTAGAGCCAGTTGTCTTGAAGGAAAATTATTAGTATTTCATCTTTCCATACTCCACAAATATTTCAGTCTAATTCCAGAGAAAAATACATGAATAGACGGTTTCACTGTACTAGTTCACTGGAACAAACATTATTTGAGATTTTGATTTCTCCTAATTTCTATTCTCTCCTCCTCTCCAGACCCTATGTCCGCTCCAAGGGCAGGAAGTTCGAGAGAGCCCGCGGTCGCAGATCCAGCCGTGCTTACAAGAACTAGTCTCGTTTTTGTTTTTCATGCAGTCTGACAAATAAAAAGATGATTGGCTGTCCAAAAACACCCTGTCTGTGTTTTATTGAACAGCTCAAGAATGGGTTGATGTGTAAAGCAGATGAATAAACCTCCCATAATGCACCGCGATGCGAGCTTTTAATTGCACCGGGATGGTCCTTTGATGAGCATTCATCAGTTACCTGATAACAAATGACTGGAGCCGGAAGTGGTGGTCTGCTGGTGATTGGAGAATGTCGGTGGGTGTTTCAATGTTTTCCTTGCCGTCATTGGGTTTCCTCTCCGCCGCTCAGACCTGCTGCTGCCTCGGCTCCAGACACTTCCTGCTCCGACTCAGTTTTCACAGTCCTGAAGAGGGGGACAGGATGAGGTAATTTGCACTTTGTTTCAGCGCTGCTTTGTGTTCTGCTGGGCTTGAATTACCATATAAGGTCCAAATTTCAATCTTAACTTTTATTGCGTTACCGCTACTTTAAATAGTAAATCACAGCGGTCTATTGCTAACACGCTAGTTTGTAAACGTCTTATCTAACAATTTGACTTGGAACGATTAAGTAAGACTCTAAAGCTAGAAATAATGCATATCAATAAATTTTTAAAGGGAATAAAATGTAAGTTTAAGTTAAACTTAAGCTGGATATGAAGTAGAAAACTGTTAGCTTCTGCTAACTGACAACAGTTAAAACTAGCTAACACTAAACTGGGGGCGCATCTATCATTAGCCTCTGGGTCAATTAACTCTAGGAGTTTAAAACTCTTTTCAGACACCGTTTTGGGTTTGTTTTTGAATAGTATGTTAACGATAACTGTTGAAGAAATTCAGATTAAGTTAGCTGGCTAACTGACGGACTGCTGCTAGCTTGGTCAGCATCGATCAAAGTTTCCATGTAAAGCCAAGGATATCCAGACCGCCGGCCAAGGCTTTAAAATGTGTCTTTAAACTGCGTAATTACACCCTAAATTGATGAATACCTCCATGTATTCAGGAAATGAACCAAACAGTTTTTTTCTTTACCGTTATTTCTACAACCTCTTCGTTTGGGGGGGTCAAATTTAGCCTGCTTGTTATTATTTCTGTGTCCCCGCCCTGCACTTCAAGGACGTAAGATGCAACAATGGGCATCAGTGAGGTGCATTTCTGCGTGTTTAATCAGAGCAGGACGCCGGCCAACTGTTGGTTTGTCTGCATTACAGCTCGAACAATGTTTCCACACTGTTCTTGCATTTGGAAAGAGCTGCGACCAGGTTAATCTGTTTGAGATTAAACATTTACTAAGCCAGTTGTTCTATTTCATTGCATACTAAATATGACATTTTGCCTAGAATGCATGGCCTTGAAAAGGTTTTAATACACCTTCAACACTGACTGGAATTTAAAATGTATTTAATCTAAATTTTATGTGGTGGACTATCAGAGAAATGCATAATTGTGAAATAGTATTTACTCTGGCGGTTCTAAATAATTCCCCTCAGAAGTAGATAGATTATGTCTTTACACAACAAAAACACAAAATCTTACCAAAATATTTTTGGTCCAATTTCTAGTACTAATATATATGAAATAACATAACACTAACTTGCATGTGAAGCTTCAGAAAAATATAGGGGCTTGTTTTAAGTCAATGACTACTTAATGTTAATTTAAAAAAAGTAGATTATTTCACTTGTAACAAGACATTTTTCTCTTGTTGTAAGTGAAATAATCTGCCAATGTAGCGATGTTTTCATTAATATTAAGGAATTATTTACTCAAAACAAGCTCCTATATTTTGCTGAACAGTTACTTGTAAGTTATTTTTTGTCTTTTTTTCAAGTGTACTAAGATATTTGCTTTAGAAACTAGACCAAAAATACTTGGTAATATTTTATGTTGTTGCAGTGCATTAAATTTAATCATCTTTGTTTAAGTTCAGCTATTCTGTGAATGTCTCTAACATGAAGGGAAGTGGTCAACTGAGTCCAAAACTGAACATGTTGGGCATTTGTGGTTTAAAAACTGCAACACAATACCGAGTACACCATTAACACAATAAAACATGGTGGTGGTAGCAGCATGCTGCGGTGGACACATTCACTCTTCAGGGACAGAGAAGCTGGTCAGAGTTGATTGGAAAAACTAATTAAAATATTTATAGGTCAATCCCAGAAGCAAACCTCCTAATCTGTGAAAGATTTGATACCAGGAGGAATGAAACCTGTGTTTAAGTTGTTCTTTAAGTGGTTTGTTATGATAAACAAGGTAAAAAAAAATATATGCCTCAATTCTAATTGTGCGTCTAAATTGGTATTTCTGAATCAAGTCAGTGTGTGCATCATCATAAAATAGCATTTGTTGGCTTATACTGTTTTTCGTTATGCATTTGAACTCCGCTTGCTAATTGAAGGAACATGTTGGGGACATTGTGAACGCGTAAAGCAAGACAGCTCAGCAGTTCAAGATCCACATTGTGACAGAGGGCACTTTTGTCCCACAGTCCTGAGGATTGAAACTCCTGAGTATGTAAATGCTTACAAGCTTGCGGTCATTGGCATGCAACTTTTCATGCACAGTAATGTGGCGTCTCAGCAAGGCGGTTAAAGGATGTGTGACTGTGAGTCAGCAGCAGCCCAGACGCACCTAAGGTTAAGGGGCGTAGCAGATCAGATATTGCTTAACTCGGAAAATAATCTCTCCTGCTTATTGCAGTGATTGTTGCTAAAACTGAGATATAAAAATACATTTTTATACAGTGATAAATAATATTTTTTATACTCTCAACTCCTTACAGGGTCACTTTGTAGATGTCCGACTTGCCAATGTTGACATCAACACTTAACATTGCTTTTCTTTTCCTACAGGAGCAGAGATGTTTGGGAGGGAACGTGACTCCTGGGGCTTCACTTGAGAACATTAAGATGACATGAACTAAGGACTCACCTGGAACTGATTCCTTTGTGTATTTGCTTTGTTCCTCTTTTTTTTGTTTAGTTTGCTTATTCCCTGTTTGTTTTTTGTCGGTGTCATTCGGAGGAGTCTTTTCTACGACGAATCTTTAATTTATCACACTACCATCCTGAAAGCGTGATTTTTGTCACTCCTCCTGCTTGTGTCGTATGTAATCTCTGAGATTTCAGATAGCAATAGAAGTTTCAAAGGTCTCAGAAAAGCTGCACTCATCATATCTTCGGGGCATTCATAACGCTGCAGGCTGCATTCGACATGCAACATACTTTAAAGAATCGCTGCACATTAGTTTAATGACTTCCTTTCATAGAAAAGGTGTGTTTTGCTTCTTGTCTTATTGATACTTTATTGATGTATGAGTTACTTCTTTTGAGATGTTCAGTTTTGTACCTTTGTGTGATTATTTAAAGATTACTGATTAATTAGCTGCTCTGCTGCCTTGTTTTGCTGAGACCAAAGGCAGCTTCAAACTGAAATGTAAACTTTTTTGTACTTATGCAATTTATTTGTTTCTGATTGACTGAGTTTCCCGTTCAAGTGTTGAAGTATTGCTTGTCCAGTTTTTAATTGGCAGGAAACTGTTGGAGCTGACAGCTTAGTTTTGATTGCTTTCCCCCCCTCATCTTCACTGGATTATTTCTTTTGAAAAATGACTCTTTATTCTGGAAGAAGTTTGCTTTTCAAATGAAGACCCAGTCGGAAGGTTGTTTTTTTTGTTGTTGTCTGCATGAAGAATAATCTTAAAGTGATTTCAGGGATGAAGTTCTTTTCTGGCACATTTTAATTTTTCTTGCACATCTTGAAGAACTGACATCTCTCTGAGCGTCTGGTTCCAGAAGCTCGTATCGTTTGCTTCGTCAGACTGGCAGACATCGTCCGATCCAAAAGCGAGGATGCGCTCCCCAGATTCCTCCTCACCTTCTCCAGAAGAAGCCCTCCTTCACGGACAGTTTGCCAGCTGGGAATCTGGCAGTAACTGCGGCAGTAGCTGCAGCTGCCCGGAGAACCCAGGAAGCTCAGGAGGGCTTTCCCCCACCACCTCACCAGCTCTGAGTCCGACGTCCAACTATGCCTTGACCCTCACCCACACCCACATTCACATTCAGCGACTCTCGTCGCGGCCCGGGAAGGAAGCCCGTCTCCTGCTGCCTCTGTCTGAGCTGGTGGGATGCAGCTGTCCCCGCTCTCCTGCGCCGCCGCTGCTTGTGCTGTATTGGTATCCGCCAGGGAAACGGAGGAAGGGGGTGTCCAGGCGCAGGCAGGTGAAGGTGTACCTGGCGGAAAGCCGGCCTGAAGCTGAGAGGTGGTCGGCCGCTATTCAGTGTTTGCTCAGAGAAGTGCCCGTTACAGCTAACACAGGTGAGTGTCTCTTTCACCTGAAAAGCCTTTTTGTCCAGACAGAATCACAGAATATCTGTATCAAAGCAATCATTAATATTCACTTATGTTAAAAATTAGATTTTCAGCTCTGATAACAATATTTATAATCAGTTTGTCTGTACAATGCTGGTTTTCACAAACCTACCTGGTAGATTGATACATTAACGCTATATCACTTTAGTTTTTAACATTTTCTATGGGATTTCTTCAAAATTATCCTTTGGAACGATTCAAATTTCTTTTAAAAATAAAAAGAGAAATCTTATTATGAAGCTTGCTCCTTTTTTTAGCTCATATCGTCACCTTAAAATAATGGCCTAAGTGAAAACTGTTTCCTTCTAAAAGTTGTTTCAATAAACAAAAATACTTTTGGCAAAAAAAATGACTTGGGACATTATTTCAGGAAGGTGGCAATATTTTAACAGCTTATATAATTGAGTCAAAATTCTTAATTACTTATATTGTTGCTGTTTATTTTTATTTAATTTTTTTATTCAAAACAGGTCTATATAAGTAAAGGTCAAATAAAAATAAAAAAAACATACAAATATTTAGATGGTATTGAAGAGGTTTTGTAAAATAAGTAGTTGCGTATTTGACATTTTCTATTTACATTTGTGAAAGAATAACAGTTCATGAAAAAATGTATGTACTTAGTTTGCTAGAGGTGTCAAATATCAGGAAAGTATTCAGTAGCAAGGCTGCTGCTAGAAATTAGGATGACGTTATGGATTACAATCCACATTTTCCTGAATTCGTTCATTGTTATGCTGTTGTGTAACATCTTTTCTCAGTCCACTTAATGAGCTTTAGTGTCTCAGCAGGAGGGCATATCGATCCCAGCGAAATGCAGACTTGAAATTTACTACATTACCAAATAGTAAATGAACAGTTTTTGCGAGTGTGATGATAATTTGTGTTGCTGTCCTGGAAGATAACATTAATTTAGTATCAGTGATGGTTACAGCAAGTGGAAGGCAGTTTTAAGCTCCACTGGAGCTTCTGAGTAAAGAATGACGTCATCTGCAAAAAAGATGTCATTCAGCTGTTGGTATGTTTTTCCCAATGATTTTAATACAAATCTGGTGAAAAAACGCATTCTGTATCATAGCTTTGAGCGACTCTATAAAAAATGTTATGTCTTTGTAAAGTATTCACTGTTAGATGTTTTGGCTCACTGGGTTTTTAAGCTTGACAACAGAGAATCTTTCCTTTGTGTCCATTTAGAGACTTTGATTATTTTTAACCAATTGCATTGAAGGACATTTAAAGAATGCTACTTCTGCGCCTTTGCTTGTTGTGACCTTTATGTTTGGCTCCAGGAATTACTCCACATTTTGTTGTTTTGTTTGCTTTCATTTATGCCTCCCTTTGTAGACTCTTGCTAATTATAGCTGAATGTCATGGTGGCCCTGAGTCTTCCTGCATGTTCAGCCAACTCATTCTGTCTGGAAAGTTTTTATTCTGCACAGCTTTCAAAGATTGTACAATACCTAAACACTTCATTAAGTAAGCTTTGAAGTTTATCAAACTGTTCACCCTCTCTTTTGTCTGTTCTGCACTCACATGAGTCTATATATTCATAATAAATACAAAGTTTCCCCCAGAAAACTTGCTAAGCCTGGTGGTCGGGCTGCTCAGCAGTCATTCATCCACCGGCCCGCCATGTTTTTGAGTTAAAAAATGTTTAAAGTTTAAAGAAAATTGGAAAATATCACTTGATAATTATATGTTACTGGAAGATTAATATCTGAACACCAACTATAAAGTCTTAAAAAATGCAAACATAAAAAAAATAAACCGTAAATAAATAAGCAGTGCTAAGCCTGGTGGGGGCTTAAGCAAAGCCTGGTTGCCCGCCAGGCTTATAAAACACTGGAGGAAACCCTGAAATATGCACTCTCATTGGAGAGTGTAAAGGTGCTGCAACATGCCACTCCTTCCCTTCAACTAATAAGACTGGGTTATCAGAAAATAAGTGTTCAATGTTCAGTCTCCTTTTTGTCATTGTAGCCTCTGTTAACATTCCTTATCTAGATGTTTTCTGTAGCTTATCTTGTTGCATAACATGTAATTGAATTATTCTGCTATATTCCATCTTTGTTCTTGCTTTGGTATTGATTTTGGAATCAACGTTTTTGGGCTTTACTGTTTTAGTGATCACTGAACTGCCCTTAAGTTGTTCACAGTGAACTATTTCTAGGAGAGAAGTATAGTTTCTTTAAAATTATGACTTTTGTAAACTGCTGGAAAATATTATTGGAATTATATTGTGAACAGAGCAAGTGTTTCATTTCTAAGTTGTATAGTTTAAAATATCTGAAAATCAGTTCATGGTGTTGGCTGGCAAATGATTAGGTTTAACAAAGTTTTATAAAACATTTCTCATTGAGTTTGGTTCATATTAACACGAAGGCATCATGTAACAGCTGAAAGTTTGTTGGCTGCTCATTCATGATACACCACATCCCAAAGTCGCTCCACTGCACTGAGATCTGGTGACTGAAGTACAGAGAGTTCATTGTTACGTTCAAGAAACCTGTTGGGAATGATTTGACCTTAGAAGCAGCGATCAGACGACGGGTACACTGCGGTCATAAAGAGAAAAAGTAACGACACTCGGGTAGGCCATGTTGTTTAAACAATGGTCAGTTTACACTAAGGGAGCCAGAGTGTCTCAAGAAATAGAGAGCTTTTAGTTTTGGCCATGTGATTAGTGAAGTACACTGCCAGGTGAAATAAGAGGCTCAGTCTCAAATTAGAGTCGACTAACTCTGAAACAAAAGCTCAGACAGGGGTGGACGATGTGGACTCCGAATTTAATCATGATATTATGCTATTGTGACAATGACAAAAGTGACAATAAGAACAATTTATCACCTTTTTTTTTAGGTAACTGCATCCCTTTGACTGCATTCATTGCACCACAGCTGAAAAACTTGCCTATTTAAAATGAGTTTCTTCAGGACACCACTTAGCTAAAGGAATGTGACTAACCTGTGCACATTTATTCATATTTTTGAATATGAATAAAAAAATATTCATATTCATATTCCCACTCTTGTGGAAAAAAACAGTGGAGAAAATAGTAAAAATACCATTTAAGTCCATTTATTTAACATTACTTGAAATTTATTGAGATTACAAATGAAAATTTGCATTATAAGAAATATTTCACAATAAAGGATAAACAATCCGATAAAAGCCAACTGTAGGAGTTTATGTCATGTTACAGTTGACTGGAGGTGAAAATGTTGAGGATTTCTAGATGCCCTGAATAATTACTATTTGAATATTTAATTTAGCATTTCTTCCTCATCATCAGAGTTTTCCAGAAGTCTGCTACCTCGTCCCAGGCGACTACTGTTATTGGTCAATCCGTTCAGCGGAAGAGGCCAGGCGATGCAGTGGTGTCAGACCCACATCCTGCCAATGATTAGGGAGGCCAACATCAGCTACAACCTCATACAGACGGGTAAGACAAGAAGCTGAAAACCATAGCTGTGAGTAAGGATAATGCATGAATGTTAATTTATCTTCATTAATGTGTCCTAGAGCGCCAGAACCACGCGAGAGAGCTCATCAGAGAAGTATCACTCCCAGAGTGGGACGGCATTGTCATTGTTTCTGGAGACGGCCTGCTGCATGAGGTAAGGTTCTGATGCTGCAATTGATGTGCAGGTAAAGTTTTAGGTCTCCTGAAGTCTTTTTTGAATATCCTGTGGACCTGTAGGTGATTAATGGACTGATGGAGCGTCCAGACTGGGAACAAGCAATAAAGACACCTCTTAGCATTCTGCCCTGCGGCTCTGGGAATGCACTGGCTGGCTCCATCAACCACTACGCAGGGTGAGGGGAGCACTGGCTGGTCAGGCATCATCAACCCATTTCTATCCGTCATCAACATAGAGCTGGACAATAAGTCAATTACAATACATATCAAGATAGACGATATACGATCAATACAAAGAGATAGAATATTCAATAATTTCACTGAACTCCTATTGAGAATCACACTGCATTCTGGGACATGTAGGCAGACGACAAAGCTCAACCTTTCACAAGTAGCTGAGCAAGGTCACTCTTTGGTTACCTAGCAACAATTTGTTGAGTAACTAGTGGTTACCTAGCAACAACCTTTTGAGTACCTTGCGCAGCAGCAGTTTCAGGTTTCACCACTCATACCTGCTTAGAAATAAACGACAACGGCACAAAGTGTAAACGACTAAAAAAAGAAAAATCACATCACTGGTTTCGGAGTATTTCAGATATTTAAAACATAAAAGTAATTAATAATTATTGACATCGACTGAAATGAAACGCTGAAACTGTGAAATCAGCCCTAGATTAACTTGCTATTAGCAGTTAAAAAAAAAGAGATGGAGCAACTGTGATTTTTTTTTTCCTACTTTTCAGATGCAACATTATTTAAAGTTTATACTTTCTCCCTGCAAATCTGAAAGAAATATTTTAAAGTCACCATTTGAGTTTCCCAGTATATCTTTTGTAAATTGAGACTATTTCTATCAGAGATGAGTTGGGTTTTTTTCTTTTTCTTCCCTTTCTCAGGTATGATATGTGCCTTCGAGAGCCGCTCCTTTTAAACTGCTGCTTCTTGCTCTGTCGAGGCGGCGTCCGACCCCTGGACCTGGTCTCTATAACAATAAACCCTCCGCCCTCCAAAAACGGCCATGCTGCAGCACCCAGGAGACTGTTTTCCTTCCTTTCTGTCGCCTGGGGCTTTGTGTCTGATGTCGACATCGAAAGTGAAAGGTGTGTGTTTTATGTCAAAGCTCAAGTTATTTGGTGGGTGCTGTTTTTGCAAAAGTATTCATGCCGTTGAATTCTTTGAAATTTTAAAACCACAAACTTCTTTGTATTTTTGGGGACTTTATGTGATAGGCTAGCAAAAGTAATGCATAAATATAAAATAAAACACAAGTTATTTCTTTATAGAATCCTTTTTACACATAATAATCTAAAAAAAAAAAAAAAAAAGAAAGAAAGGTAAAGCGCACTTTTATTCGCCCTCTGTGAGTTAATATTTTGTAGAAGCACCTTTCCCAACCATTTTTGGTCCTCTAGACTCTTTCACTCATTTTTATTTGCACAACAGTTCAAACTCAGTCAGACTGGAGGGATAGATTATCTCATCATCAATTTTCAAGTCTTACAACAGATTCCTGGTTCAGCTCTGGACTTTGACTGGATCATTCCAACAGATGAATATTCTTTGATCTAAACTGTTAAATTGTAGCTCTGGCTACGATTAGGGCCGTTGTCCTGGTGGAAAGGAAACCACCGTTCCAGCCTCAACTTTGTTGCCCCTGACAGTCTCTCTTCCTAGATTGTCCTGTATTAACTCCACCAATCTGAGCCACTTCCTGTTTCTCTTCCACCGCTATCAGGAGGTTCAGGATGATGTGCACTTCCTCAGACTCTACCTCAAGCTTCCCCCACCTGTCTGGATTTTATTTATGGGTACCAGAGTAAAAAGGGCTGAAAAGGGGCCAATGTGTAGGCCATTATTTCAGATTTTTTATTGAAATTAAAAGTATTTTTGTGTTTGTCTGTTATATAAAATCCCAAGGAGATGCATTACATGTGTGGCTGAAAACATGACTAAATGTGGGAAGTTCTAGGACAATCAAACATCACAAGACAAAGTTTCATTTTAAACGTTTTTTTTGTTCCAGGTATCGTGGTTTGGGCTCAGCTCGCTTCACTGTGGGCACTTTGGTGCGCATAGCTTCTCTTCGATCGTACAAGGGCCGTCTGTCCTACATGCCTCCCTCTGTAGTTGCCACATCTTCAAATGGGACACCTCCACCCAGGAGACCCCTCTCCCGCAGCATTACTGAAGGCCTGGAAGGATTCTGCAAAACACCCATCCATCGCACTTGCTCCGACATGGGTATCAGTGAGCAGAGGAGCCTCTTACGCAGAGGTGAGGTGGAAAAAGAGGAGAGGCAGAGAGAGAGGACAAGGAGACGACAGAGGGGTAGAGGTAAAGGAACTGGTGTGGTGAGAGCTAGCAGTCTGGCAGAAGACAGAGAGAAGGAGGGGCAGATGGAGATGGAGATGGAAGCTGAAGAAAAGTCCGGAAACTGTTCGGAGAAGTCCGGACCGAGTTCTGTGTCAAATGAACTAGATGAATCCAATATGGGAAGAGATGAAAGGCTGGCAGGGATAAGGGACGAAAGGGAAGACGAGGAAACATCAGAGCCAGACTCTTGTGAAATGTTGGAGGATGACGATGAGAGGGACGAGGAAGGCAGTGGCGGTTCTCTGGAGGCGGACGGAGTGTTGCGAGCCAAGGAGTTGGGGGAGAGCTATGGGGTGGACATGGGAAGAGAGGCACAGGAAGAGCCTGGAGATGACCTCTCTAGCCAGGACAGTCTTCAGAACACCAGAGAGTTGGTGAGAAAGAACTCGGCTCCTTCGAGCCAGATAGCCGACACTCTGCTCAGCCAGCCTCTCAGTCAAGAATCCAGTACAGATTCTGGGATTTCTTATGGCATGGAGGACATGGATCTGAACGAAACGTTATTCCAAAAAAAGTCTTACTCTCTGGATGTGGCTCGGGAGCGATCTCTCACCATCTCCTCCCCTTTCCGTCACAATCCCTTCTCCTACAAGCAGAAAGTTCTGGACCAAAACCAAAACACGTCCCGTCCAAGGCCCCACTCACTCCTCCAGCACTCCAGCTCCAACTCCCTCCCTCCTAAAATGACTCCCCCCTCCTTTTCTCCCACACCGCCCTCTTCCCCTTCCTGTTCCTCCCCACTCTCATCATCCTACCTCGCCCCACGTCCTAACACCCCTAACTCTACCTTGAACTCTCCCTCGTTCCAAATGCCGTCCTCGTCTTTTAACTTTGACCTTAACGAACCAGCAGTACTTCTAAGGAACCGTCCGTTTGTCTCGCTGCCTTTCGATGTGCCAAGGGACGACTTGTTACCGCCACTCGATCAGCCGCTCCCCACCAGAGATTGGGTCACCATTGAAGGAGAATTTGTCTTGGTCTTGGCCCTTTACCAGACCCACCTCGGGGCTGACCTCCATGCTGCACCTCAGGCCAGATTCGATGACGGCCTGATCCACCTGACCTTTGTCCGGGCCGGCATCTCCAGAGCCACGCTACTCAGACTGTTCTTTGCCATGGAAAAAGGAACCCACCACTCAGTCAGCTCACCGTATGTGAGCCACGTAACCTGCAAGGCCTTCAGGCTGCAGCCGCTGTCTCCGCGGGGAACCCTCACTGTGGACGGGGAACTTGTGCCCTATGGGCCACTACAAGCGCAGGTTAGAAAGATCTAATAACAGTACCTGAACATAACCATACAGTACCTGTGATAAGCTTTGAAATTTTCCACATTTTGTCTTGTGAAACCAAAGCGTTGAAGATGGACATGGGCTTTTATATAAATGATCACCAACATGGTGAATAATGGCAAAGTGGGGGGAATTTAGAAAAGATTACTTGTCATTCTGGTTCAGGTTCTGATTAGATTATGCTGTGTAATCTGTATTATATTTTTATTGTGTCAATAAGTTACTCATCAATCTTTTCTGGTCTTTCACAGGTTCATCCTTCCATGGCCCGCCTCATTGTTGGAGACACTGGAGTAAAGATTACCAGACTTTAATAAGGGATTACGGATCTTATATATTGACATATCAATACTCTAATGAATTATCTCTGTCGCCCTTAAGCTCTCAGAGGGAGAAAGATAAAGTGGAGTGTTTTAGACACTAGCTTTTTTTTCAAGAAACACTTTTCGTAAGGATTTAAAGGGATAACATACCGAGCCATGCGTCATTGCACAATGACAGGATGCAGCCGTCATTGTGGCTGCATCCACAATGACGGCTAATACTAATGACTTAATTAGTCATTAATACTAATGACTGAAGTCAATAGTATTAATGACTGCGGGGATTGATACTAAATTTCAAGAATTATTTTTTAAAAATGCGCTTAGTTGCACAAGTGTTGTATAATGTATAGTAAGAAGGGGAACCACACAGTCTTAGATAAGAAGAGGGAATACCAATACCAATTGAATGTTTTGTGGATTTTTTCGAGCAGACAGTGCATGAGTTGAATGTGTACATGTTGGTTTGCATGCAGAGAAGCACTAACTGAATTTTGCCTTAGACTGAGAGAAATATGATTAATGCCTAAGACAAAGATATTCTGGGGTGATAAAAATACACGTAAATTATCCACAATCCCTTATCTGGACTCTTTCTTCCACCAGTGTTCAACTATTAAAGCATAACTTTTGTCCTTTAAATTAATGCCTTATCTACCATTTGCCCATTCTGTTATTTAATAAGACTCAAACTTGTTAGAAAGAAAGTTTGGGATGTTTTTAAGGTAAGGCTTTGCTAGAAACGGTATAAATGGCTTATTTCCTACCTACAGTAGACAATTCGCTTGATGTTTTGAATTTAGATCAAATTTAGATGGTCTTTGAAGCGAAAGCTAATAGCTAGTCCAATCAGAGTCTGTCTCAAAATGCTCTTCTATTTAATTCAAAAAGCTCAAATCAGAAAATTTTTTTACCTTTAAACTGTCGTCACCTTTGTTTTAAATTGTTATATATGCAGAAATTCATTATTATTCACACAGGAAATTGAGGTTGGAGGTGGTGCGTCAGCAGTTTATTCCTACTTCCAAAACATTTATAGCATTTCTAATCAGAGAAACTTTGTGAAATCAAAGGAAAGTGGCTTAAAAAATATTATAGGGGTTTAAGCGAACACCATTTATGGATTTTTACACCACTCAAATTTAATCAGGCAGTTATGTTTACTGGAAATGCTTTTACATGTTTCATGCAGAAAGATTATTGAAGATTATTCCTGACTCAAATTATATTTGTAATTGTAGTTCTTTGTGCAAATAATTTACAAGTGCAAGCATGACAACAGTTTAAAGGTTCATGAAACGACACATAAACCACTGTGGCATTTTGTAATCAGAGATTTTAAGAAAGTAGAAGTTCACAAGGCTACCCATTAGTCTCAGCCTTCAGGCCTAACTAAACTGGATTTGTACAAAATGCAGATACCAGTTACCTTCTGCAGATAAGATTTTGACTGTTTATAAACTGCTTACATAACCTCATCTCAAATCCCTTTAACCTCTGTTCAACTGAAATATTACATCAGATGTTTAAATTTAACACTAGTTATACATTTCCTTAGCTCCAGCTACCTACTGTGATTCTCCAAACAGAACAACGTGACTATACGTCAAATCCTCTTGCTGCAAGCAAATCAGTTTAAAGCAACCTCAACAAAAAAACGATAATTTCTGGACTGAATGTTAACCGTCACTGACATTTGCATTCTGCCTGCTTGTTTTTAGCCAGTGGATGCACGCTGCTGATGATGTCAGTGATGTTGGTTGTTGAAACATGTTGAATATAGCAATGCCTGAATAAGACTAGCTGATTTCTCGCCACTTTTAGACACTTTGATATAAAAACAATCACTGCCCTATGCCTCAGCAGTCTGAGAACAAATAGTTGAACGTGTAGTGTAGTTAGATGGGATGCCTCGCTTATCTTGGATGTACTTCACAAAAACTGGAATTGAAGCAGCACAGATCAGTAGGATGCAAAGTAACTATTTAATGAATACTAACACAAAATAGAAAGTCACATGTTTCACTAAGCAGATGTGCCAGCATTCAATGCCTAGTACAGAAATTGTGGACTGAATCGCATTGCTTTAATGAACTGTTGGAGTTTAAACACTCATAGGGTATGAAAGGTACAACTGACTGTTTAAAAAGCCTTTTATAAGAGCCAGAGGAGACGGCACTAAAATAAATCAACGCTATATTGGTGGATCAAATGATTTAGCATAAGATAAAAATACCAGCTTAAAGTTGATTAAATAAATCAGCTGCAGAACCAGACTGTTAGATTACTGTCTGTTATTTTTCCATTCGAAACTTGCTGACAGCTATAGTTATTTAAGCTGATATATAAAGTTAAAGTGAGTTTTTTGAGCCTGAATTGTCTTACAGAGATTAATTTTCTTACTGTAGAGCCTGCTGACTCGGCCTGCGCTGAAGATGAATCATTAGCATGTGCAATATATCAATCAGAAGATGTGCCAACTGCTTGGATCACCATCAGCATACTGTACTTTTTTAATCAATGCCTTTGTATAATAAGCCTGTAAATTACAGCTGTTGAGGATTTGCTCAACAGGTTTATCTTTCTGTCTTTGCCTTTTTTCTCCTTTCAAATGCACAATTGAAGTAGTCCACCAAGATTTTTACACTGCTTTTACAGCTACAGAATGTGAGTCCTACATTTTGAGTCTAAGCTTGTACTATTACTAGATAGGAACTGATATACACAGTGTGAACAGAAATATGCCAAAATGTTTACTAATGTTGCAGAGCCTAGTTTTGATGGTTTACTTTCTTTGTGCAGCAGCATTGTCTGTGGCCATAGCTGGGACCATGGCATTTTCTAGACCAATCTGATGGGACAGTCCTGGACTGCAACTTCTGAGTGGATAAATGCCTTTACATCATCTTTAGTGGGCTGCTTGTAATGAAATGGTAATATTACTAAATCAGTGGAAATGTATACATATACAGTGTACAGGTAATGGCTATAAATTGTTTCAAAAATAAATGTAACTTCATAAATTTGTCTGGTGTGACATAATTCATTATTCCTTCTAATATATGAGGCTTTTCATTTTCCACTATTTTAGGTTAAAGAAACACTGCTCTTCATGCTTTGTATAAAACAGTGGTGGTAGCTTCATGTCTTGGCTTTTCTGCAGCAGAGATAAAGAAACTGATCAGAGTTGATGGGGAGAATAGCGTGAGGTAAATATTGTTGCTCAATCCTGGAAGAAAACTTGTGAGAAGCTGCAAAAACATCTGAGACTGTTCAGCAGGACAATATGACCAAATAGCAAGAGCTGCAAAGGAATGGAGGGCCTAGTCAAATACCATAAATAAGTACAACACGTAAGCTATACTGGATGTTTTCTATGCAGTCTGACTGATGAATATCCACAAAGCTGTTAGACATGCTCCCAAAATATTTAAAAAATAGGTGTCTGAAATTTTGCTTTCATTTAAAAGACTAAAATATCAGTTGTGGCCATTTTTATTTCAGTGTAGTGTCTTCTGATTGTTCGTCTAATGGAGCTTACCAATAATATGCTGTTGAACAGGGCAAATTGAGACGTTCATGCACACTTGTTTACTTGTGTCCATTTTCTTGCCTTTTTTATATTTGAAAATAGCCTATTTTTCGCTAACCGATGAAATTAGTCTTAAAATAAATAATGTAGCTCTTAATGGGTCTTTATTTGTTAAAATGCAATGTAATTTCCAAACCAGCAGTAATGGGGAATATCTGCCTCACGCTCCGCTCTTTCCCCATATAAAAAGATAAACTCTGGTTTTATTTTGAAAATAAACTGACCGGAAGTAGACTGGTATACACTTAGACGCCTCTTCCCGTGTCGCCACCTTCTTTGTCTACGGCCCAACATTTCGACACCGGTGGGGGGGTGTTGTCTGTTTTTTTCTGTCTCTAGTTTTGAGGATATATTTTCCGATATATCCCCAATTTTCTGACATTTAATGACAGTCGACTCTGAGCTATTTATGCCTAAAAATAAAGCACCAAAAATGGATGACCTGGACTACAGTAAGTGTTCTTATTAAGTCGCTGTTTGCCTGTGGTTCCGGTGGCTAACCGCAGCTAGTCAGGTGTAGCTTGTTGCTTATTTCATCATTCGCGCAGGTTGACGAAACTCTTCATCCCGAAGCATATTTGCGAGATGACCGTCTTTCTCCGACAACGTGTTTACTACAGTCCATATTCAGAATAAAATAGCAACAGTAATGGTACCTTTATTGATTGTATCGATGGCTGCCCTGAGCGAACTTTACAGCTAATGTCGGTGGATGTTTAGCATCGCCACCAGCCTTTGAGTTACAGCTGCTCTATCCTAAAAGGGAATCGTTTCTTAGAAAGCACACTGCAGCTGGTTTAAATTAATGTACAGCTTTTTAAAAAACAGGAGAGACTGTGGGCGTGGCAGCTCATTGTTTTGTGGTTTAAAATAAATCGTCTTGTAAAAAATGTGTTGCTTTGAGCACCAATAATTCTAGTTTTAGCATTCTTTTGTTGTTTTTGGCGAAACTGATTAAGTTACAACATTTTAAGCATTTTGTTAATTTTTTTCCAGCTCAACTTTTTGTTTGCTGCTGCTCCTCAGGCAGGATTTGATTCAGCTGGGAATGCATGTCCTTTTTTATTTATCTTTTTCTGTATTGTGCATTAGGATGTTCAACATTAAATGCATCACTAAATGTAGAAACAAACACATAGTAAAAGAAAATAAAGTTTCATCCAACTTAGAAATTGTCTTATCAACTTTATCAAGACTATTTATGTTTGCTTTTATGCAGCTCTGCTTTAAGCAATATTAATACTACTTGATTATTGGGCTGGGTATCATAATTAGTTACAGTATTTTGTTAATATTAAAATCTGTTTCATTTAGGATTTGAAACACACATTTATTTAACATAAATTACTAAAAAAAACATACTTCAATTCATTTTATTCTTATAGCACCAATTCACAACAAATTGTAATCTCAAGAAATTAAAAAAATTAATAAATGTCAGCTCAATTATACATTCATTCCAGTTATCAAACAGTGCATTTAGTTCAGGTTATTATTCAAATCAGATTGTATCGAGTTATTGGCTTGCAGCGTTCATTTCTTCTGGATGAACATGTAGCGACAGTGGAGAGGAAAAACTTCCCTTTAACTAGAAGAAACCTTCAGCAGAACCGGGCTGAGTACAAGCGGCCGTCTGTTTTTGTTTGAGCAGCCAGAGCAGACACACAAAAAGCATACAGAAGAACTACTGATGTTGAAGTACTTTCAGTGTTGATGAAAAGTATGAAGGTAATAGGAAAAGGAGAATGCTTCAGCATTAAATCAGCCAATGTCTTCCTCCAGGAAGGTTTCACAGCCAAGCAGAAGACCAGACCAAATGTAGCTTCTATGGAGAGAAAAACTGAGAGAAAAAGTCAAAATGATAGCAAATAATGCAAATTGGAGAGCAGTAGAAGAAGAAAGTAACAAAGTGAGGGAAATTGATCGGTTTGTCTTCCAGGAGCCTAAGACTAAACCAACATAGCTACAGTTAGCTCAGGATAACTTCAACCCTTTCAATGCTTTCTAAAACATTTTAGAGCAAGTTGGTTGTAAATGTTTCTCCTGATCAGTTTGATCTCAAAATAAAATACCAAAGTGATTAATTGAACAACATCAGACGTTAGTTTGACTTGATAAGATAGGAGTTTGAGTCGGAATTGTTTCAGTTCCTTGGGTTCAGTTCTGAAAAGTCTATTTTGGAAAAAAAGTAAACGTTGGACTTTATAATGTCAAATAAATGGTAAGAAGAAGAATACTCTAAATCTTCACGCCTTCTTTTGCAGTAGCTGACAGAATCTAGTTCTAGACAAATCAAAGCAATTTCAGTGAAAGTATGTGACTGATTTTCAGTGACTGTTTCATATATGATTAATAAATATTTTATTCCTACCTTCAGTGTTCTCCATTCTTGATTCTTAAGATAATGGAGATTGATTGACAATGCACCTCGTTTCTGTATTTTTGCCACCAGAATAGATTGCTTTTGACCTAGATTATTTTAGTCCCGTTAACTATTTGTGAAATGCGCTGCAATGCAATCATTCTTCTTCTCTTCCTCTGCAGTCCCGGTAGACCTGAGCCCAGAGGAGCGCTCCGAGCTGGAGGACATCCGCAGGAGAAAGGGTGTCCTCTTGCAGGAGATCCAGAGGCTCAGGGAGGAATTACGAGAGGCAATTTTAGAGGTAGAGGGACTGGAGACCAGTACAGAGGGCAGGTAGATACATTTTTGTGTTCAAATTAACAGAAAGTCTACAATGTAATTAGGATTGATGTGGTTTGACAGTATATGCAAAGTGTTTTAAGAAAAGCATCACATTTTTCTACTGTAAAATATTCTGATTCTTACCATTTTTATGCTTTCTTCAGCAAAACTCTTCAGAAAAGTAGACATGTGGCTATGGGACGCAAGAAATTCAATATGGACCCAAAAAAGGTAAGTGCCTTCTTGGACTTTTGCAGACTTTTCACATGCAGTTTTTACTCACCGACTCTTTCTGCAGGGGATTTTGTTTCTGGTGGAAAACGAGCTGCTCAGACACACAGCAGAGGACATTGCACAGTTCTTGTACAAGGGAGAAGGCCTCAACAAGACCGCTATAGGGGATTACCTGGGAGAAAGGTGCATGACGTGTAAAAAAACCTCACACTTTTCCTGTTTTGTTGTCATGACTATTTGTAAATGTAAATGACTTCTTTTTACAGAGATGACTTCAACATCAAAGTGCTTCAAGCTTTTGTTGACCTCCATGAGTTCACTGACCTTAACCTTGTGCAGGCCCTCAGGTAAACTTCATCCTCTTCTTAGCTTATTACTGAAACACATTGAGTTATATGCAGTCAGGGAGCAGAAATGCTCAGTAATGGAAAATCCCATGTTTGTCTCTGGTTGGGTTGGGGGAACTTTATGCGACAGGACAGAAGCCTGCTTTGATTGCAGAACTTGATCTTTTAGGCTGGATCTAAACCTTGTCCTGTTTTCTACAGACAGTTCCTGTGGAGTTTCCGTTTGCCAGGCGAAGCTCAGAAGATTGACAGAATGATGGAGGCCTTTGCTCAGAGATACTGCCACTGCAACCCTGGTGTCTTCCAAAGCACAGGTTATAAAAAAACACAACCATTTTTGGCTGTGAAATCTGTCCTGAATGTCGTTTTTGGACTTTTTCCAGTTCTGTAGAATCCTGTTTGTTCAAACAAAGTGAAAGTCATTTTCCAGATATGCTGCCCTCACACTCTCTCTCCCTTACCAGTGATGATTTGCTGATATGTTAACCCACAGAGGCCTTTGTATTTATACCCAGTACCTTTCAATAAGAGCAGTTTCTGTTTTCATTGTTTCCTTGAATTGTTATGAGATGAGGTACATTCTTTCAGTCGTCCTTTGTGTAAAGCAAAAGTAGTTTGGCAGGCTCTGCGGTTTAAATACATGTTGATACAGTCATGCAGATGTTTTCTTTGAGTTGCATGAATAGAATCAAATAAAAATAACCTTTATTTTCCCTCAGTGGGGAAATTCAGGTGTACCAGCAGCAAAGACACACAAAGTTCACACAAAAATTAACAATAAATAAAACAGGACTAAGAATAATAGACTGTACTGCAAGGGAATATTTACAACTTTATTAAATACTGTACAGCTATACAAAGTAACATCCACTTAGTCAAATAACTTGCCATCGATTCCCAAAACCACACAAAAAAAAACAAACTCTTGTGTGTCAGTATGACTCCACCAGACCGCGCCCGGGATCAAAAGCTTACAGTGTCCAATTGACCACGTCTTTTAAGATTGCAAGTGGGTTAATAAGGACCTATTGCGTAAAATTCACATTTTTATACTTCCATTAGGATTTATACTGCTTCCAAAAGCAGCATAACATAAAAAAGAAACTCCCAGCCAGTTTTTGGCAATAAATTAATGTTTTTGTGTCTGGAAAAGGAGCTGTTTCAAAAGCCTCCCAATATATGGACGCTGCGCCGTCACCTAGCAACCCAAGCTGAGGTTCAGCAAGTTTGGTCAGCTGGTTTCTAGTGTTCAGTTGTTGAATTACATTCCAGAAACCACTTGCTGCATTCTTGATGGTTGTCCAGGAGGCTCCACTTCTGCTTTTCAATGACGTACAGATTTATAATTGCACATCTGTTTGCAGCCATTTTCACATCTGAGTGTAAACATTGAGTTTGGGGGCGTGGCCAGCAGCAGCTTATTATGGTTTAAAGTGACAAGACACCATAACACATCTCATTCTGGAAGGAGCTCATAATAAGCAGAACTGACCAGACTAAAATGTCATTATGCAAAACCGGTAATGAACATGTTTTGTAGCTCATAGACGTATTCTAATCTGTTCAAGGAAGAATAATAGGTCACCTTTAACAGAAGTCTTATATCTGTTGGTCCTAAACAAATGGAAACAAGTAATTATTTAAAAGGCCAACTGTGGGAAGTTGGCCTTTTAATGATTGTCTGTCAACAGATTTTAGAAGAATGTCTACCACAGAGTTGTAGATGGTCTATAGTCTTCCACTGTGTTGTAGAAAATCAATCCTTCGCGTTAAAGATTCATGACTTTGGTTTCAAGTAGATTCTCCACATTTCACAGGTTATCTTGGTGCTTTGCATAAACACTGCTGAAGTTCTAATCAAATCAAGCAGCGATTAAATGACTTGACTTGGTTTGACTTTCAGGGCACTGAGATTATCTTTAAAGGTGCAGACTGGACTACATTCATTGTTTCCATTTTCAGTTTGTGTAAATGAGACATTAGTCTGGAGCAAATTTTTACAGAATTATAAACTTGAGTAAAAGCACCATAGTTAGTGTTTTTACTATTGTTTCATAGTTTATTCATTTGTAGACACACATATGGAGGATGAGAGGACACTCATTCAATTATCCAGATATTTACTAGTCACATTGTTTTACCAGTCAGATATTAATAAGAATCAAGGAATTAATTTTACTTCACTTACGAGTATTGACATAAATTTAAAGTTGGTGTCAGATAAAATAAGAAACACAGTGTAAGACATAAGAATTTTTAGCAAACAGTGGAAAAGTATTTAAAATATTGACTAGAGGTTGTTTGAATTCAGTATCAGTTTTAATGTAAATGTTCTTATTGCTCTGAAAATTATTTCTTTTGACATTTTGCATTTTATAAAGTAACACAAGCATGCTTGTACTAGCTGGTTAATTATTGGACAGTCTTTTTCTATCTCTTTAGGAACCATTAGTGGGATTGTAAATAGTAGTTGAAAGTAATAGTTCAGTATAAGTTTTAAAATATTCAGTATTGAAGAATGAAGCACTCAAGAGTTTGATTTAGATTCTCTTCCAATCTGCGTGTCATTAATAAAATGTTTCTGTAAGTGATTTTTGATGGGAAGGAGTAAACGGTGCAAGCGGTTTGATATAAAGTTAAGTGCTCCTTGGAGAGCGCCTGGGTTGTAATAAAGTATTGATGGATTCCTTCCTACTCATTTCCTGTCAGTTATTGTTTTCTCTGCTGTCCACAGACACGTGTTACGTGCTTTCATTTGCCATAATTATGCTGAACACGAGCCTCCATAACCCGAATGTGAGAGACAAACCCGGACTGGACCGTTTCATCTCAATGAACCGCGGGATCAACGACGGGGGAGACCTGCCGGAGGAGCTGCTCAGAGTACGATCAACCTGATCAGTTGTGTTGGTAGTTTAAGAGTGATTGTATGGTGATCTCATCTTCCTGGTTTGTTGTGTTTCAGAATCTGTATGAAAGCATTAAAAATGAACCGTTCAAGATCCCGGAGGACGATGGTAACGACCTGACTCACACGTTCTTCAACCCAGACAGAGAGGGCTGGCTGCTTAAGCTTGGTGAGAGTTTTCCCTGTTCCTGCTTTATCTTGTTTTTAAAGAGGGTCTAATGTGCAAAATTCACATTTTAAGTATTTTTATACTTCAGTTTGGGTCTTAACTGCTTCTAAAAACAACAGCTCAAGCACTTAAAAGAAAAACAGCCACACGGTTTTTGGCAATAAGTTGATGTTTATGGTGTCTGGACAAGTGTTTAGTTACTGCATTCTTGTCGGTTGCGCAGGAGGCTCCACTTTCGCTTTTCTAAGATGTATGGTTTTATAATTGCACATGTTTTTGTAGCCATTTTCTAAAACTTTATCTAAAAATTATTTTATGCAGAAAATGTAAAACATGTTTTGTCTAGACCTGTACTAAGCAGGTCACCTTTAACTCCGATCCTGTGTTAATCTGTTACTGATGATCGCTGTTCGTGTTACAGAGAACTGAAGAAAACATGCTTTGTACTGTTCTCTAATCACCTCTAAGGCTTTGTGCTACGTTGAGTCTGTCTTCCTGTCTCTGAGGTTTGTTGCCTCCTGGCCTCCAAACACTGCTGTGGTATTAAAACATTGCCATAGCATGTGACGGTGAAGCAGAGACTCACTCTCTTGTGCTATGGCAGTCTGGATTTTGTTCTTTCGCATGACGGGGGCCTGTGGTCCGTGTCACTAATACGGTCTCCTTCCCTGTTTCCTTTTGTCTCCCTCTAATTCCTCTTTTTCTCTTTGTCTCTGCTTCTTTCCTGCCATTTCCATGCTCTACTGCTGCTGCTTGTTTTCTCAGGAGGTATGTACGGAAACAGTGTTTAATAAAATGTAGAAACAAGAAATTTGAAGTTTAATTAGTAGGTAGAACATAGATATTGTAGAGTAGTGCTTATTTAAAAATAAACTCCCTGCTTTCTTTAAATACCTGACTTATTTTTGATCTTGCAGGAGGAAGAGTGAAAACTTGGAAACGCCGATGGTTCATCCTCACAGACAACTGTCTCTATTACTTTGAATACACCACAGTAAGTCTCAGTGTTAGTCACCAATGTCAGCCTCCATGCAGGATAAAATAATTACTCTGTGTTTAAAGTGTTGAGATGTTTCCTTTGGAATGCTGCTGATCTCAGAAAATTGGAAATTGATTTTATGTCGAGGACCTAAAAGTTCCACAGTTTAAAAAATAAACAATTTATTAAATACATGTTTTCAATTAAACTAAATAAAAAATAAATTTTTCATTTAAATCTGTCTTTGTACTAGTAAATATACAAATAACTAAATGTTGAAATTAATAAAACTTGAAATATTTATTTAACAGTGTAGAATATGTAATAATTTTACTATTTGTTAACTTTTGTTCTTATTTCTTGTGACCCTAGTAGCTGGATTGGTTTATCTACACAACAGCACATCATTCAATACTCCACAGGACAGCTTTCATTTCTTCAAGATTTATTAAAACATCAAATTCCAATGAGCTTTTTTTTTTATTAACATTTCATACATTAAACACACTTTTAAATAACACAGGGATTAAATAAGTTGTAAAATTTAATGCAGGTAATTGGAAAATACATAATTTTTGAAGACTTCAAATGGACCAGTAAAATAAAGTTAAAACATGTTCAGGTTTTGACAGAATAACAACTTTCACACTTTTAATCAGATGGATTGACAGCTGATTAAAAGTGTCTGATGAAATTAAAGTGCTCAATGTAGAAATCACATTTAGACTTTTGAACATGAAGCTTAAGCACCCATACTATAGGTGTAAATTAAAGGAACGATGTTAAGCTTCTCGGGGAACCAACATAAAATACATGCAGTATTAAAGATTTTTAAGTGTGGACATACTAATCTGAAACTGTTGCCTAAATATATTATTTTAAAAGGAATCCAAGTGAATAATGGTGCCCGTTCAACTAAATAAACCTTAAATCTCATACCTATTTTATATGAAGGGGAAATATATGCTACATAAAACACACACTCCTTTTTTAAACGTGAGGTTACTATTGAACTTCATGAAAAATACTAATTATTGTATAGGTGCCTACAGTCCAGTAGGGGGCGACATCTGCAATTACAAACTGGAATTTCTCACTGACTTAAGTAATTTTTTACTTAAATGATCAGGGTCATAATAGCAAGTTCCACTTTTATTTAGGAAGAAAATTTCATTGAAAAAGATCCCACTTAGAAAAATGTGAGCAGAATATGTATGAATTTTATTTTTTATAAAAATGCTGCAGAATTAAATTTGATGCTTTCTTGTACTTCTGAAAAGATGGACTAATTTTTCCAGTGTTATTATCAAGGATAAGTTTAATAGAAATGTATCGCCAATGAGAAACCGATCATTATTGCACAACATTTTTCTGTAAAAGCTCCAGTTATGCATCTGCAGCACATGCTTTGTGACTGAAAATTAGGCTAAATAAATTTTCACCAACAGGATAAGGAACCACGAGGTATTATTCCCTTGGAAAATCTTAGCATCCGTGAAGTAGAGGACCCAAGAAAGCCTGTGAGTTGCCTTCATTTCCTCACTGGAATATCTTAGTAGTTTGTTTTTGTAATTTCTCCAGTGGAATGGATGTCGTAACGCCTTTTTCTTATTTTTTAAACAGAACTGCTTTGAGCTGTACATCCCCAACAATCGCGGGCAGCTCATCAAGGCGTGTAAGACGGAGGCCGATGGGAGGGTGGTGGAAGGAAACCACATGGTGTACCGCATCTCTGCACCCACACCGGAGGAGAAGGACGAGTGGATCCACAGCATCAAGTAAGGAAAAGATGACAAACGGGATAATGGATGCAGTGCTTTGTGAATGTCCGTGTATATCAATGGGATTTTATTTTCTTATCGTTACAATTTAGTGTTGAAAATGCTTGAATTTCAGCTGGTTGTTTTCAAGGCTTGGAAAGTGCTTCAATTCTGCAGAAAGTCTTTGGAAGTGCTTGATACATTTTTGTAATAACGTGCAATCTAATGCTTGATTAAAAGCTTAAATTTAGAAAACATTTTTTTACAGTTAAACCCAGATATATTAATACACAGATATTTTTTTCTCACTGTATAAAGATACAGTGAGAAAAACTTCTTTTGTTTTACATCATTTAAAATTACCTAAATTATTTCCATTTGCTTACTGCCAGAGGCAAACATTTTTTAGGGATTTCTTTTGCAACTTTCTTTGAATTTTAGAAGTTTACATACAGTTGGTCTTTTAAACTTGGGTCAAGCCTTTTTGGTTTCTTTCCTTGTGTGAGAGAAACATTTCAAAGCATAACATTTTGTTATATTTTAGTTTACATTGCCCTTGCTGTAGAATGTAAAACACTATCAACAGTAATAAATAATTTCATACAATTGTGAATTGAAACTGTCTTCTTTAGTTCTTATGTATTGTTTTAATCTCCAAAGTGTGGTGCAGGAGAAATTTGAAAACTTACCTTGAAAATTCTTGAAAAGTGCTTTTATTGTGGGTAAAAGTGTACAAACCTTGAATAGTACAGCATTTCTGGTTTTTCTTTCATGAAATATCTGAATTACAGCTGAGAAAATTCAATCTCGTCTACATTTTCATGTGCTAAGATGGAGATTTGTTTCTACCTACCTTTTTTGTTGTTTTTCAGATCTGCGGTCAGTGTGGATCCGTTCTATGAAATGCTTGCTGCCAGGAAGAAACGTATATCACTGAAGAAGAAAGAGGAGCAGCCCTAGGTTACGTCTATGTTCCTCTTCCTCTCACATCATCTCTGCTGCTCGCTCCTCTCTTCAACCTTTCTTCCTCCTCCTCATTCTTTCTGAAAACGCCTCCTCTTCCACTTGCAAGGACCCCTTGCTGTCCCGACCGCCAGACTCTTTGAAAAAGCTGCAACTGGAACGAATGGCTTACCTGCTGACGCTGCCGTTCACAGTACTGCTGTTGCACTCAACTTAATACAATAATCCCAGAGCACAAACAAATTTTTGCCATCTTCTCACCATCACTCCCACTTAAACAGGCTGGAAAGAATCTTTAAGACTGTATTCACACTAGAAATTATCCTTTTTTTGCACACTGGATTGGGGTCTGTTGGCGTTTTATACACATCAAATCACTTTAATGTAATTGTTTTGTTTTTTCAGATTGCTTTAATTTTTGGGAACGATGTCCAGCAGTTTAAAAGGTTTACCATCTGGGCTGAGAATTGGCGTGAATCAAGAAGTCAAAAATCAAGATTTTTCCACCTTGGTGTGAATACAGTTTTATTCAGGGTTGCAAGAAGCTGCAGTTTCATGAAGTCCTATTTTATTATCATCAGTGCCGCCTTAATAAGATATTCCCTTTGTTGATTGTGCATAGCCAAGACAAAATGTGAAGTACTAACAATAGGTTTTTATTCTGATAGAGCTGTGAATTTGCAAACTAATTTAATACTCCAAATGGCATAAAATTCACATCCAAACTTAAATACTGAATTACAGCAAAGTAAATGTTAATGTATATTTTCACTGGATTTCATAGTGGAAACGCAGCGTACAGTATGAACTTTAGCATGTTTCTCAACATGTTTGAGCAATAGCAGAGTAGAGTATTGTTGTCTGGAGGCTTGTTGAATCTTTATCTGTACAGAGCAGCTCTCATCGTGGCTTTTCAGAATTAACGTAACGGCATGAAACACAAGTTTTCTTTTTTTTGTGCAGCACTACAACAACTCAACATCTGTTTAACTCTGTCCACCAACATGGGTTTTGTGAAGTCACAAAGGCAGCTCTTTTTATTGTACACTTTTTGTAAATAGACGTTAGCATATTTGTTTACGAAACATAGATTTGATTTAATTTATTCTTTATCTTTTGTTAAAATCAAATTTTTTTTGTACGAGCTACTGTTTTACTGCATGTCGATGAACGGAAGGACCAGTCATAGGTACTGATGCATGGTTGACCAAGTTAGTGCACTGATTTGGAAAGTGTTTGTGTTTCCTGGTGACATGGAAAGATAGCATTTAATACTGAAGTTGGTTTGTGCATCTAGTGAATGATCCTGCTTACCTTTAGAAAATATGAGATTATATGTTTGACTTTTGTTTTTGTTTTTTTTCTTGAGGGATTCAAACTCTGTAAAGCACAAACAGAGTTTGATTCTCACACTCTTCTCAGTGTCGAACTAAAGGGCATATGTCATCATTTTGATAAAATTCTCTCTTTCAAATATGTTCAGGCTTCAGCTAATTTACATTTTATGACTGAAATTCAGAAATACAAAAAAAAAACAACGTGTAAATTACATTTTGGGAGCTAAACCCATTCATTAAGATATAAGTAGCGATAGCAAAGTCTTCCACTTGAATTTGAGTTCATAAAGGGAATATTTATTTATGGTGATTTATCTTCAGAAGTTGAGGAGGTCAGGAGAAATGTTAAGTGTGGGAACCTGAAAGCCAAACAAACCAGCACCCCACAGAGAGATTTAAAAGTGCATGTGATGAGTCCATTGTGAGTGTAATTCACCATCCTGAGCACTTGTGACAAATACTGTAAAAGATAATTTGACCATTCAGATTGATGCTTGAAGGCATATTACGCCCAACAAAATAACTTAGTTTTATTGTCACCATCTCCACATGTCTCCACCATCTTCAGTATCCTGTTCCACCTTGAAAAGTAACTCCAAGCTAATGCTACACGGTTTAAAATACTGACATACAACCAATTGGCTACTATCTTCCAATGCATTGGATTTGGAAATGTCAAAATAACTGTCAGAGGAAGCTGGTTATTTTTGCTAACCATCCAGATGTGGTGTTTCGAGAGAGGAAATACTGATTTAACTCTGTGGATATCAACAGATGTTTTGCAGCAAAAAAGACACATGAAAAACAAAACCATTATATGTTAATCTTTATGCTAACAAATAGATGACGTCTCCCTGCTGTCTTCCTCCATGTTGTGGTTGTTCCTTCCCTTAAAGCCTAGATTCTTCTTTTTTTCTTTTTTTTTTTACAGAGTTCAGCCATATTTTCTGCATTTTTTTTTTACTCCCTCCAACATAACATATTGCTCAGAAGGCAATAAGAATATTCCCTTTAAAAAGTTTCCCTTTAATAAAACAGTTCATGGTTTGTGCCCAACAATAGCTCATTTGACATGACAGATATTATTGACACCTTATCAATAATTGTTTTAAGAAATTATGCAAAGAATTTGCCCTTTAAGAATACATTTAATCTTAAAATATGCTACTTTGCTATAAAAACAATGGATTTGTTTAAAATACATTAGTGTATATAAAAACAATATGATGACATATGCCCTTTAAAGTCTGGGGAAGCTGTTTGAGCTTAAATTTTAATGTTATGTTTGAAATAAAAAGACAGCTAAATGATAAACACTAATAATAAACCGTTGATTGAAAACACTCGTATTAAGAGTTTAGATTTGTCTCCAGTCATGGATTTGACCTACTTTAGTGTATTTGTATTTTTGATGCAGCACTTTATCAAGTTTAGCATTTTGAGGAAAAAATGCTGTTACTGACCTACTCTAATTCAATATGGCGCCCTCTGCTGGTAATCGCACACACTGCAATATGCTGAGAAATGAATGAACCAGCAGAAACAGTTTCTCACCAACTGGTTTGATGATGGGGTTTTATCCTAATTTTTTTTATTTCCACTTTGTTTGAACGTGATTGGCTGACAGATATGTTGAAATGAAGCTATAAGTCCCAATTTTCTGGCTTCATTTTAATTTTTATGTACATCACCAGGACTGTCCGTCCTTATGATTTTTAACGTTCAAAGTTGCCAAAAAATGGAAACTGTTTCCGGGTAAAAACAAAAATGAATACTGTTAACGACCTTGGTGAAAGAGAAGCTTCTCTCTGCAGACCCACTACGTTCAGAAAATGTTCATTTTGTATTTATTTATTTTTGTTTACTTGGAGGTAAAGATGGATGAATCATCTGTACATGTAGCAAAAGGAAAACCACAATACATTGGTGCCAGTAAAATACTGTGTAACAATAAAAACGTAAGTAAAAGCAAACAAAACGATTTGTTGTGTCTTGTCTCTTTTCTAATTGGGCGTGTTGCACCACCTCACTCCTTAAGGTACAACTTTAGTGCTTGATATTTAAATTATTTTTAAACTTGTCTCAAAGTGAAGTCTTTCAAAGTACTTTCACCTTTTGTGGTTGTACCAGGGTTTTATTTTATTTGTCAAAATTGGTTTATTTATTCCTCAACTCCATTTTGTTTAAGTCGGTTACTTTCTCCTGACTTTTATGATTAAGGTTGCTCTTGTCAGTAACTGACGGCTCGGCCCCTGTTTTGGTTGCCGTGATTTGCTGCGTTTTCCCTACAAGTACAATGTTTTAGCATATTTTAGACAAATTTAATTATATACAGGGTTTCATGTGAAACTTTGCCATGTTTTTTTGTACATGTTTTTAACTTTTAATGTGCATTTTAGCTGTTTAGCTTTTATGTCGACACTTTATTGGGGACCTTTTCTGTATAGTTTAGATTTATTTATTCTATTTTGTTTATTTGTAAAGGGGCAGAAGTTGCAAGAATGATGTTAACCATCAACTTAATTTTCTCTTTTGTTTCTCTGATTATTTTTTGAATGTTTGAATAAATACAGTGAACCTGAGTGTGACAAATGATGCCAGATTCCTGATGTCACACACTTCTAGGATGAAATTAGTGTTATTTAAAGATTAAAAAATATGTTTTTTCATCCTACTTTGGTAATGTAATTAAATCCTTAGACCAGAGTGTTTCCTCTTGACCATGGCTACTATTTCAACACGCTCTTGTTTAAAGAGAAGGAAAACTTTCTGAAAATTAAGCAGTGGTTATGTATATGTTTCTTATAATTTTTATTTTTGTATTTAATTTGTATAGGACTGCAATGTTGAAATTGATTAATCTGCATTGACGGAAAACCCTGAAATGCTCTTTCAATGAAAGCACCTTGAGCGAGAACAAAATGCTTCGTTTTTGTAATTTTATTACTCACATTTCAACAAAAACAATCACATCGAGTTTAAATATTTTCTAATAGCTTCAATGTATAACATATTGTACAATAATAAATATACAATCAAGGCCAAAATGACAAATTCAGAAGAACAATCTCAATATACACAAGTTAGAAGTTACTCACTGTTCAACCAAAAAAAAAAGTGATTAATATTAAGAGTTTGTTCTGTGAACAATCTTGCATTGTGAGGACAAAAAAGTTTAGGAAAAACAACAGAATAAAGATTTTTAAAATGTTTTTAAAATCACAAAACTGAGGCAGTCAAACCAGAGTGCATAAGACTAAACTCTCTGAAGTCTTCTATCTTTACATGTAGATTTAAATCATTTTAAAAAAGAGAGAAAAACATATTTGAGTACTACAGTTTCTTTGGTAAATTAGCTGTATGTTTCATGGAAACCTTAAAAAAGAGAATCCAAAGTATGAAAAGATTTATGAAAACATGTCTATAAATTTAATTTAACTAATCTACAGCCGAACCCTTTAAGGTCCTGCTCACATCAGCACAGAACTGAAATCATTAAATCTTATTCACATTATGACAATATGTCACAGTCAGCACTTGTCTGTTTATAATAAAACACTAATTCATTAAAAAACAGAGAGAGAACATCAAACACATTCTCTGTAAATACGGTCATCAGGCTACAATTGTATCCTCCTTTTTGCATCATTTGATAAATAGTTTAAAGGAAGGCAAACAGTCTGAATACTTGAAGTCCAAAGATCTTATGATTTCTCGAGGTTCTTCTTCTTGGGCGGGTAAACCTTCCTTCAGTGGCAGGGGTCAAACGGGTACCTAGCAACGCCGCCGTGAAGCTCCACCTCCGACTCGGACCAGTCGATGACGTCACCGCGTAAGTGGCTGCCGCAGGAGGCCAGGCTGTAGATGTCAGCGGCGCTCAGGGTGTGCGACCACATGTGGAGGTCTGACATCTCTCCCACGTACGACTGAGTGGCATCAAAACGGCCTCCAAGAGTGTCCTGAAGTACGATGGGGGTGGGGGGGTAAAAATGTCACCTTTTGACCTTTAATGCTGCAATATATATATTAAAACTGTCGCCATGTTGTGGCAGTTTGCTATGAGACGGGGAATCTGTGAAACGATTGATCGCCTGACCAAAAACAACCAATCAGAACCAGGAGGCGGGTCTTAGCGCTGTAAATCAACTTCATGTTCTCTGCTAAATGTGCTAATGGCTGTGAAACAACTTACCATTACAAAAAACCGTTTAGCATAGCCGTCATCCATGGCTATGTTAACTAGACTTAGTATTCATGGCAGGCTGTGCTAGCTGCAGAGTAGCACAGCTAGAGAGAGGAGGAATGAGCAGCACCAAACACAGGGAGATTGACAGCGCTAAGACCCTCCTCCTGGCTTCAGTTGTCTATTTCTAGATCCCACTGGGAGAAGGCAGAGGACCTTAACTTTTTAGTTTTAGTAGTTTACAGATTCTGTCTCATACTACGCTGTCATGATGTCATATATGTAAAAATACTTTTTCTAAAAGTTGCATACTTTTATAAAAAAATATATATATTGATGAGTATTGATAAAGCTAACTACTCCAGCTTTACGGGGGAGCTTTCTCATTGGCTCGTGAGGGGAAAAAAAGGATGCAAAATAATTTTCAAAGTTCTCACAAAAGCAAAAAGTATTTTTGGTCTTTACCTGCTCCTGTCCCAGGATGAAGACCCCTCCAGGTTTGATGGAGTGCCAGGGAGAAAGGTTCGTCCCAGACCCCCGCTGCACACCGTCCTGGTAGGCCTCCCACTGTCCATCCCTCGTTGTCCACGTCACACAAACATGGTGCCACTTCCCATCACTCAGAGATAAGGGCAGCGATACAGCCTGTGGATCAGACAGGAACATTTTCTTTTAAAAGTGTGACGGTGATGCCATGTTGACACATGATAGTTAAATTCAAGAGCATCGTTTATAGAAACGAGTCATGATAATTTAACTAAACATTTCAGTAACTACTAAGAGTGGCACTAACTCAACATTTTTTACTCAAGTAAGGGCAAAAAAGTTGTAAGGAACGTGTTAGTATTTATCTCAGAACCATAAAAAGCGAATAATGTACCAAGTTGAGTGTCTTTTTTGGATCATTTGTGCTAAGGATCATTCACTTCCAGTTGATTTGATGGGATGATAATAGAACGTGTGTTCAGGGCAGAAATTATCAATAAATCTTGTTGTTTTTTGTCAAACACTCATGCCCCCTTCCACCCCCCAGCATGTACTGCCCTGGGTGGTGATCCATGTTCTCCATATTTAAAACCGCAATTTTCCTCTGTAAATGACAATCAGCTGGCTGAAAATCAATCAATGCTGAGACTGAAATATTGAATGATTTAGCAAAATGAAACAAATCAGGGTTTGGTTTGCACTTCCTCACCTTGTCATCGATCAGCAGCTCGATGGGGTTGTTCCCCCACTCGATGAGCACCACCTCATTGGCCTGTCCGGGTGCGGAGTAGGAGAAAGGAGTCCCCAGTCCGGGTCCCACGCCTGCCTTCATCCAGAGGCACAAGGTCAGAGCGAAGATCTCCTGCAGCAGAGTCCTCTTCATCCGTCCATACATGTAGTTGGTCCTCATTGGGAAGCTGATCTGGAAGGCATCCAGGTTCTTGGAATGTTTCCTGTTGGAAGCTGTGGAGGAAAATTTAAGTTGTTTTTAAAGTTTTAGCTGTTCTGCTATGAGGAACATACAAGATTTATTTAGGAGCTTGAAAATTGTCACCTTCCCTAAATACTGGCCTATGTAATTTTTCACCAAAAGTGCTATTTTTTTTTTATTTTGACAAAATTGTGTTTGGCAAAAATGGCTTAGGCAACTATTTTAGGAAGGTGAACATATTCAAATTATATCCAACTAGAGTTGTTTTCAAGCTTGATTGTCAGTGTTTATCACCAACATTTGAAACAGCAGTTTAAGATTAACACATTTAATATTGAGATTAAGGTTGAGACAATTAATTAATTAATCAATTATTAAAACAATCGGGAACTAAGTTAATAATTAGTAAATTGTTAACTACATATACAGACTCAAAAAGGTAATTTGCTGATCAAACAAGGTGTTCAGAGCAGTAATTAAGCCAAAACTGTGCAAATAATTTTTTATATTTTACATATAAGATTTTAAAAAACAATTTTCTCTATATGTTTGTTATTTCCAGAACGTCTCAAGTTGCACAGTTTACAAAAAAATCTCCTTTTATTATCTAATAATTCATCGGTTAAACCAAAAATTAATAAACATAAGCGTCTCCACTGCATTGCAGAAAGGGCTGAGCTTTTCACATGTTGATATTAAAAGTATTTTTTAGCTGCACATTTATCCTTTACAAATGATCAAGCATTCACTAAAGGAATGCTACGTTGTTGCATGTTTGGCAATAAAATATGTACTTTCTTATTCAAAAAAATAAATTGAATTCATTGTTTTTCCACATCTTTTCAGATGTGGAAAAACATCTGAAAAGATGTTTCAGATGTGGTAAATTCTTATATTGATTTAAAAATGTACTAGTTGTACTGACAGATTATTTCACTTAGAAGATATTTTTCCCATGTTATAAGTGAAATAATCTGCCAGTAGAACTAGCAGTATGAGGAATTATTGACTTAAAACAGTCTCCTATATCTTTCTGAAAAGTTACTTGTAAGTTAGTTTTGTCTTATGATAAGTGCACTGAGATATTTGCACTAGAAATTAGACAAAAGTAGTAGATAAAATGTTGTGTTTTTGCATCTAAAGAGTTTTTATCTAAACTGGGAATCAGCAGTGAGCATCAGGTGAATTTTACCTGTCAGGTGCAGCTGGTTGAGCATCGTTTCCAGTTTATTAGAGTGGAAACCAGTTCTGTACCCAGTGTGTGGGAGGTAACTGTGATCCTCTGTTTCATTTCTCCTGTGATCATCCTCTTCCTCCTCCTCTTCTTCCTCTTCCTCCTCCTCGTCATCCTCATCCTCCTCACTATCACTATCGTGACCTTCATCATGATCGTCGTGATCTCCGTCATGATGGTCTTCGCTGTGGCTGTCGTCATGATGGTCGGTGTCGTCGTGGACGTCGTGGTGTTCGTCGTTGTGGTCGTCGTCGTGGTCGTGCTTGTGGTTGTCGTCGTGGTGACCGTCGTGGTGGTGGTCTTTGTCATCTCTGTGGCTGGTGTCGTCATCATGGTGTTGGTCCGCGCTGCTGCCCAGGGCGGCGGTGTGGTGGTGCAGCTGCTCCTCCAGGGTGCTGATCTTCCTCTGCAGCAGCTCCTTCAGAGAGTTGGAGTATGTGCTGGTGCTGTTCCTCTTCTGAGGAAGATAAAAACAGCAAACATTACAGCACACACCGGTTCAAATTAACCTAAAACACGTGTGTCTAACTCTAGCGGGCCAAATCCGGCCTGCCATTGCTTTCTACGTGGCTCTAAACTACAGATTGACGCAATAATAGAACCATCAAGATAATGTGTGCTTAACTATTACGCCATTGATCAAATCAAATCAGTTTTTATCAGTATACAGCCAAATTAGATCAATCAGTTCCAGTTTTTTACCATTCCGCAATTGACGAAATCCATGCAAAATCCCTCCACTTTTTTGTGCTAATTCATAATTAAGAGTTTATTGAAAAATTTCCACAAGTTTTGCAAAGCATTGGGTTTATGTGAATATTTGCATTCATGAATGCAAATCAACAATAGATTTCAGTCTATTGTGCCTATTTTGATTTATCGCAAAATTTCTTGCAACTATTTCTAAATTAGCTCTGCAAAATAAGTGATTTTGTTAGCAAAAAAATCTGTTTGAAAAGATGTTCAATATTATTACATTTTAAGAAGTGCTTATCGAATGCAGAGACAGCTCTTCATAAATATTTTAACAGTTTGCTAATGTGTTTTCTCAGGCAACCAGCACCTCCAGAATATTTATGATCTTGCCATGGCCCAAAATAAAAATGAGTTTGACACCTCTGGCCTAAAGTAACCGATGAACAGGTGATGGGGAGCCCTGCTGACATATTGTCAACATATACTAATCATCTTGTCTTCTGAGATGCAGCTGCTCTGTCCTGCTTGTGTTCTTTATCTTCCTGCTCCTCCTCTCAGGTAATCCAGGCTTTGTCCTGGTGCTTGCCCTGATTACTGTCTGTCAAGGGAACTCACTGTAATTGCAGATGATCTTCCACACACACACTCCCACAGATGCTGACATTTGTCTGTGAAGACAATCGCCATAAAAGCAGATTTAATACATCCACCATTTGAACAAACCAGCCCTGTCTCCTTGTGGAGAAGCAACTTTAAGCCGTTTGGTGAAGTCAGGCAGCCACCGATGGACATCAGAGGGACTCTCCTGCCAACGAGTGAATGGCTTTATGAGATTAAGTAATTCATTGTTCTTTTGTCTTAAGTGCTCAGAGGATGGAGCGATCTGGGACTTCAACAAACAGCCTCGTGACAGCAGAGTTAATGTGTCCCAATCCACCCCTGTCCTTTTCTCATCACTCCTCTACAGTTTCTTGCATAAGAGGTTATACCAATTTCTTCCACATTTTGCCCAACGTGACCTATTACTCTTCCTTAAACAGGTTAGCATTGGTCAATCTCTGTGCTATGCAAAACAAGTTCATTACATATTTTGTACAAAATCATTCTTATATAATGAGATTTCAGTCTATTGTTCAGTCAGAGTTTTTATAAATAATCATTTCTTGTGGTGTTATACTGACTTCATGAAGATGAAAGGTATAGAAATGTATTTGTTTTCCTAGCTATCCGACTACATGTGGATTAGGCCTTAAACTGATATTAACATACGCTCTCCTTCCATTATGTCTGGCAAAATGTGAATTTTCCATAAAACGTCCCCTTTAATGCCAATATGTCTTGCATCTCAACTTTTCAGATTTGAATATGTAAAGCAAGGAATTTTATGATTATCCTTCCACTGAACTTCCCCTACATTTCTCATTTCTCGTGTCTTTCTGCAGTTTTATCCAAAGTGAACTTTTCCCTTCCTCCAGCTGCTCACCTGCAGGCTGCTCAGTCTCTCTTTCAGCGCATGCAGCATCCTCTCCAGCTGCTCTGTCGTCGATGTGCTGTCTCCCGCCGTCCCGGATTTGTCCTTCCCGTGGTTGTGGCTGCCGTCCCCTCCGTCCAATCGTTGGACTGAGGAGTGGTGGTGCTGTGAGTCTGGGATGAGTCTGCCGTTGCCATAGTGACTGTTGTCGGAGTATGATGTGTGGTGAACGGACACTCCCTTGTGATGCGAGTATGACACAGAGCCGTGGTGATCATCGTGAAACAACGGGCCTCGCCCAGCGCCCTCACACAGGGTCAGCTTGGCTGTCAGCTCTCTGATGGTCTCCCTCTGGTCCAGAATGATCTCCTTCTGCTGCACAAGGCTCTCCCTCAGGTGGAGGATGGTGGCTTTAGCCTCGTCGCTGGCCCCCCACCAGCCGCTGGGAGGGACGTTCTGATGGTTTGATCCTCCAGGCCCCGTCGACCCGGAGCCCGTACCTGTTGTGGGGAAGCAGGAAGAGTCTGCGTCTGCAGGGATTGGGGTGCAGACGAAGCGCGGGTGGGCTCCATAGTTGAAGTCTGGGCCTGATGTGGCAGATGTGGGGTGAAGTAGAGAAAGAACCAGGGGAAGAAGGAACATGGCGCTCCTTTTAATCTCCATCTAAAAAACCATAAAACGTGGCTTCACTTCACAATATAAGATGTTGGTTCAAGAAAAGATGTTCCGATGGAAAGATAATAGATAAAAAAAGATGAGAAGAATCTTCTGGACAACTCATGAAGCAGTAAGACAGACCTGTAAAACAAAATATTATACATGAACCGTCAGAGTCACATAAAGGCAATTACAAAGTCAGCCTTCTATTGCCTGAAGAACATTTCAAGGGTGAAAGGACTCGTTGTAGCTCAGAGAATAGACTCTGAAAAACTGTTGTTCACTGAACGGCTTAAGACCACAATAAATATTTGGTGTTGTCATAAAAACCTTCCAGACCACTCAGGCTTTCTGGTTCTGGTTCTGGTCTGCATCCCCAGAACCAAACATGGAGCATTCATCTTCTACAAATTTGGAACAAACTTCCAGAAAACTGCAAAACAGCTGAAACAGAGTTCCTTTAAATGTAAGCTAAAAACCCACCTGTGTGGAGTTACTTCTGACTCATAGTCCCTGGAAAATTAACCACATATTTGATTATTTTAATTGACAAAATGTGATGTTTGTTACTGATCTTTGCAACTGTTGACTATACGATGTGCTTATGAGGTTTTTACATGTTTTCACGAACTGCATTGTTGGTTAAATGTGCTACACTGATAAACTTGGCTGATTAACATTAGGAAAGCATTGTTATTTGCATATTGGCATAGCTACTGTTCAGTGAAAGTCTTTAAGCCTATGGAAACTCACAAAAATAAATTAAGTCTTATTATTTCATTACAGGACTCTCTTTGTCTTTGCCCACACAGGTGAAAAGGCATTGGAAAAAGTCTTCTTTTAGCTGCTGGCTGTTTCGCTGTCAGACTTTAAACTAAACCTTCTTCAGGATGTGACGTCTTTGGACTTGGCCAACGTCTGACGAATAGCCTTGGCTGTTCCAAGAAGAACTAGGAAGTCCTTCCAGAGGAGGATTAGATCACGTTAAAGGTCAGACATCCCGACTCAAACATTTGGCTGGAACATTTTAACTCTTTAGAAGCCTTAAAGGATGCCAAAATACCCTCATGGAACATCACAAACTTCTACATGTGGTAGATTAATGTAACTTCAAGAAGCAGGTTTAATTTCTAGCATAACCAAATAGCTTGTTATTGGTTTGTGTTAAAGTCAAAGTTTTTACCCTTCGAGCTTTTCACATTTTCTCTTATCAAAACCACAAACTTTAACTTATCCATTGGTGGACAAAGTAGCTGTAGTGCTACTTTGTGCAGTACAGCTCTGCACAAAGTAGCGCAGAGCTGTTGATATAAATAAAGATGACACATGATTTTGAAATGTTTCTCAGAAATAAATAAAAATCTGTATGCCATGGCAATGTTGGGGGAATCTTTAAAAGATTTGTTCCTCCACAGTCTAAATGTTTTGCCCAATTTTCTTCAAAAGTTAGTTTAGGCTCAGTCTCATTTGATGGAGAAAGTTAATGAATATCTAACTTCCTTTGCAGCCCAATAGTTACAGTTACAATATTCTCAGAGCCGGCCCAAGGCATTGTGAGTTAACCTCTGCTTAGATCCTCCACACCACTAGGGGCCCCCTAAGAGCACCAGGCTATTAATCGTAAATAATATGTTATTTATGATTAAATAATATATTGAATAATGCAAACTAAATACTATGAAATGTGGAATAACAATTTCTGTATTATTTTTTATAGTTGGTCCACAAATAGTAAGTTAATCTCTTCCTGTTGTTGGCTGCTGCCACTATTGGGAAATGCAAAATATTCTTGTTAACTTTTTTTACTGTAAATTTAGTGTTTATCGTCTGATGTTACTTTCAGATAATTAAAATAGTACAGCACTCGTAAATACCACTTTGCATCTCAAAATCCAAATATATATATTTTTTTAGTTTGCTGCTCCTGTAAGGTTAAATTCAATCACCATCATGCCGCAGGGATAATGTAAGCCAAATGCAAATGATGATTGTAGATATGTTATACACATGATGAAGCATGTTAGTATGGGGGGGACAAATAAGAATCTGCCCAGGTCTCCAAAAAGGCTTGGGTCAGCCCTGTCTATACTCCAAAGAATAAACAGCATGAAAATGTTTATGAAAAGTGAAAAAAAATCTACATAAAACGTGTGTTGGGGATAATCATAGCAACGGCAGGATTTCAACATCTTCGTTTAGGCTAAACATGGACGGACCTACAAGCTAAAACATTCATTTTCAGTGTTTTGAACTGATTTAAGGCGTTATGGACCTACAGTGTTCACTTTTAGGCGATTGGAGGGACTCCAGAACTGAGATGAACTCTGTTTACACAATAGATGATTGGTTGCATTGAATTGTATTTAGGCGTATCAGAGTTACGAGGGTACACCAATGCAAATGACACTTTGTAGAAATTGTGAAACTATAAAATCGATCAGATAAAATCCCAGTGAAATTCACTGATGTTACAACATTACGAAATGGAAACAGGCTCAAAGGGTTTCGATGCCCGGCGTGTTTCCACAAAAGGCAGCTGACCTCCCTGCAGGACGTCTTTTATTATACAGTGTCTGCATTTTGAAATGGCACAGCCGAGAAGCGGCCACTAAACCTCGCTGACCACCCGTTGCTCTCAGTGGATTTGTGTTCAAACTTCATGCATGACTGACTTGGCTTTATCAATCATAAAACAAAGCAGAAACAAACTGAGGGCCAGGTCAATCTTCAGCTTGTTGCAAAAGTAGTTTGAAGCTTCGAATGGATCTTTTTGGTTCTTCTCCTGCTTCCCTTTGAGATTAGCCGGGCTTTAGAGGGAGACAGATGGTTGGCGCACAAAATCGTGTCACACCCAATCTCCATCATTCAGACCTAAGTTTCTTATCACCCACAGGTTCCACCAATTAACCTAATTACAGACAGTTGCTGTGCTATCTTAGTCAGAGATAAGTGGGCTTGTACACTCCTTGGTGTGTTGGTGTGTACGGGTCGGTGTTAATCCGACGCAGGCTGCGGGGTCGTGCATCATCCAAGCAACATATGGTCAGGGTGGATGGTAAAGCGGAGCAATTAGTCTCAGGTTAGAAACTGACAAGTTCCCGGAGATATGTAATTAAAGGCCAGCTCTTTATAGTTTCTCCTTTAATCAAGACTGTTTATTTGAAAAACTTGAGATGGAGTTAAGAACCTTTTTTTTTTTGTTGCAGTTTCAAGGTTTAATCTTCTCACTTGTTAAGTTTTTAAATTGTTAGAGACACTTTTAGGACTAATTCAGTTTAAAATATCCATTCTGTATTGTATGGATATTAATATTACAGCATTCAAACATGCAAAATTGGATCTGGATTCTGATAAATAATAACAGAATAACACTAAAGTCTTCTCTTCAGGTTAGATTTGATGCCAGGTTTCTCAGATGTTGTTTGCTTAAACGTCAGGGTTTATTTCAACACATTCCTACTAAAATATGTTGCTTATTACAGTTTTTGGCCCTCTTCATTCAACAATACTGAATTCATGAAACTTTTAACAAATTTTTAAAGTCATATGCTCAAAATTAATCAAAAACCCAATCAACTAAATGAACCGAAAACAGTTTTTGTGTAGACTCTCTAGTCTTTTTTTTCTATAGAGCTTTCCACATGGTAAAATATCTGCTTTTGTAAATAAACACATCAAAGGATGTCAAGTACAACAAAAGCATATTCAACTAATTTATATTTTTGAATAGATCTTTAAGCATAAATATTATTCAGATTGATTAAATATGTAAACTAGCTTATTTTGTTACATCTTTAATATGCGTTAATTTATTAATAAAATGTAAATAAGCTAAGAATGACCTTCTGGTATCATCCGCCTTAATTTTTCTAGCTGTAGAGAAGTAAATGTTTTATTATTGAAGCTCAGAGCGCTTACCTGAGAGTTAGTGTGTCCACACTCGTTAGATAGTTCTTCTCCTCTGCCGCTGATCAGATTGAGAGAGATTTACTCCAGAGGAGGGTTCAGCTCATTCTGCCTCTCCTTCATTGTCTCTCCCTTCTTTTTTCCTCTCCTCCTCTTCCTCCTTTGTTAAGGTTTCCGTTAAAAAGCCACTCCCTGTTACCTGTTACCTCACCCCCTCCGCCGGCTACTCCTTTCTGTTAGACACATAAGGGATAAGGGCCTAATCAAATCCGCAGCCTTGACGAGCGTGCCGTTCTTTTTATCTGTTTTGTGGTTTCCAAATCCCTTTAAACAGGATCCAAATGTTGGCCCTCAGCTCCTGCTGCTCTCGTCACTCAGCCAGCTCACCTACATCCCAGCATGGGAGGAATTGGCCTGATTAATTCCTCTCTGACTGACAGATGGCTGCTGCAGGGTCAAGGGAAATCACACGTAAACATGTTGATTGATAGACAGACTTAAATACAGCGAGGATGACACAGCAGCATGCATGTGGTTCACTAATACGGACTTATTTGTGAACCACATCCGTACTCATTCAAAACAGACAGATTTTGTAATCTGTCTACAAATCATTATTAGTGGGTCAAAAACAACTAGATTTATATGATGAGTAAGAAATTTATGTCTGAACAACATTTGCAGGGGACTAAATTGTGCGTTTTGACCTGCAATAAAACATAAACCGAGAAATAAAACTTTTATTTTATTCTCGGTTTATTTCTCTTCTTTTGCTAAATGCATTAAAACTTTTAGTGGGAATAAACTATAAAACTACAAAAATTACTGAATATTTTAGCATTTTCTGATTTAGAAAGCACTTAAATGTGCTGTAGAAATAAAAATAGTGTACTCCAATCCAAAGGAATATACAGCTGAGTTAATCTGTAAAATGTGCATGTCTATTTGAGCATTAATTTACAATTAGTGGCAATAAAATGAGCAGATAACAACAGAAATATTACTCAAAATAAGTAAAGTTGTACAGATATAAAATGAATGTAAACACTTGTTGAGTTTGTTGTGACCAGTGATGGTTATAAAGTTATTCAGCTGCAGTGGGGAAGGATCTACAATAACTCCTCTTAGTCCACCTAGGATGCAGTAATGTGTCACTTAAGAGCAACAACGTCATGCATGAGGTGGAAAACATTTAGATTAAAGTTTTATATAATAGAGAAAGAAAGGTTGAGCAATTCCAACAAAATACCACATTCTGTAATTAATTATAATTGCATAAGTATAATGGCTTGGGCCTGTTTTGTTGTGGAAAATATTTGGAAACCTTGGCCTGATTTTAATTCAGTATCTTGTGTAATTAAAGCAGGTTCATATTCTTCCACATTCAGCTCTGGAAAACATTAAGAGACTGCTGAAATGTATCAGTTTCTTTGATTTTACTTTTTCTAGGTCTATGTGTGAGTAAAATGAACGTTGTTCTTTTATTCTTTGAACTACTGACAACATGTTTCTGAAATTCCAAACAAAAATTTAGTTTTTATTTGCAGAAAGTGATAAACGGTCGAAATAACGGAGAAGATGCAGTGCTTTCAAACCTCAAATAATCCAAAGAAAGCAAGTTCACATTCATTTAGAAATAACACTAATGTTTTAACTCAGGAAGAGTTCAGAAATCAATATTTGGTGGAATAACCAGGAGGTTTTCATTGCAGTGGGCTCTTCTTTTCTTTTTTTCCAGAGCTGCATATGACATATGGATTTTGTCCAGTTTACATTTTAGATGAAATAAGAAACCTTTTGACAATTATCCACCCTGTAGCGAGTGTTTGTAGTGGAGTATTTGTGACTGGTACTGATGGGGCGGTGAGGTTGACTCATCTTTTCTTTACTGTTTATTAGGTCAGTGCGTGTCGGGTTCTCCCGCCTGTCAATCTCCTTAGCGTGCGTAAATTAGGCTCAGAGGAAGTCAGTGCTCAGAGCTTGCATGCAATGACACCAGACCACTGAAGCTCAAATGTTCCCAAAGAACATTGTGACCAAGTACCTTTGAAAACCCCAAATCTGCTCCGCCTGCTCGACCAGAGGTCAAGCTGATGTCTGAGGGTCAGAGCAGAAATAGAAAAAAGTCTTAGTGAGAAACTGTTTTCCTCTCCAAGCTACCAACTTAAATAAAAATATTTAGTTTTAAACATATTTGCAGATATCAATTTAAGTTGATATTCAGGCAATAGATTCATAATGCAGGACAGAAATGCTTCATGTGTCATAGAAACACATGGCGTTACTTCCAGGATTAAAATAAAAATCCAACAAAAGCCCAGCTGTAATTCACTGCAATGATAGTTTATGCTGAGCATTGACACATTGTTAGATGCAATTAATCTTCAGATCCTCCTCATCAGAAATCCACAATGATTCACAGACGCACCTAGAGACAGTACAGGTCTCTAGGAAACCATGTTGCCATGGTTACTGTTAGCATCAGCGTGAAAAAGTCATATAAACATGCCTAAATTTGAGGGGTTTGTTCCTGAAAATCATTTCCTGTTTTAATTGCTGGAGTTTAAGTTTAATAAATGAACAAATTACTCATCTGATTTATTTATTTATTTTTTTGGTAACTCAAACATTTTTCCAGACAGTAGCTTCTGTGACTTTTAATAAATAATTTGAACATAAACCAAGATTTGTATCTAGTTTTCAGTGATACACATGCATTTGATTATTATATGTTAAAATAAAGTTAAAGCACAATTAAATAAATAATTTCTGAATAAAACGTGTTTTAAAAACATAAAACTCTCTTTCTCTTTCATACTGGAAACAGCTATAAAAAATCCGACCTGTACTCAAGTCACTTTCTTGGACCTTTGTGAGTCAGCAAAACACTGCCACCTACTGGCAAATCGGTGTAAGTTCACAAAAACTAATTTAATGCAGCAAGAAATGGGAGCGTCTCTGTGATACATGCCATAGTATGAGACCCTAATAGGAAAATAAAATATTATCAGCATCACCTGATAACTGGTGTTGGTTTCTATGTTGGTCTGCTACACAGTGGTGCTGTTGTTGCCTTTGGGCAAGAAGGTCAAATTTTGGTCTGGGGTTCTTTTGCCTGGAGATTGCATGTTCTCCTAAATGATTAATATGGGAGAACATGCATATGTTCTGATGAAACTGGAACCTTTGAGCCACAAAATGAAAAGATACGGCAAAGAGTCGCCACTGAGCATCGCCATAGCAATGAACATTGTGAAACATGGTGGTGGCTTCATTATGCTCATGGTCCTGAAATGGAGCCTGGATTTTTGTCAAGGTGGATGATATTGGGAATGGGTCCAAATAACAGTCTGAACACAAAACTCTAGAAAGCTGAATGTGAAGAGGGTTTTATTTTGTAGCAACATTTGAGTCAATTTTTAAAAAAAAATGCTCTTGGTCTACTTTTGTGTTTTTTATTTAGGGGTTCACCAATAAATCGACCAGCCGATGAATCAGATTTTCTTAATTTTGGGAGATTGGTGATTGTCCAATACTTATATTTGAAGCCGATCTGATCATCAGAAAATGTGTAAAAATCAGCCACTGTCCTCGTTTTCTCTGCAGTAAGAGTGTTACCAACTCAGCAACTTTCTTGGTATATTTGGCAACATTTCAGAAAAACAATTGGAATCAGCAGATCAGGCTTCTTAAAGAATGATGGGCGACGATCAGCCAGAAAGCTGCAATTGGTGAGCCTCCTATTTTATTACTTATTTCTTCGTATTTTTGTTTTGAAATTGCTTTAAGTGAATTTTATTTGACATATTTTAGACTAACAAATGATCTGTGTCTGAATGTTTCAGGACATATCGCAGAATTTGACCTCTTTCTCCTGAATTAACAACTAAATAAAACACTGATAAATACACATGAACAAAGTTAAAAACTGGATTTTCCTGCTTGTTGCTGCAGAATCCGACTTGCTCAATTATTCTTTCCTTTTTTTCAAACTGTCCTCTGCGTCGCCTTAATTTCCTGAGCGAGTGTTTAATCTGTGACTCTGCTTGTGGCTGTAAATGAAAGGCCAAGCTGTGTCCATGTAGGGCCCCCTCTTCCTCCTCCTCCTCCCCCTCCTCCTCCTCCTCCTCCTCCTCCTCCTCTCGGAGCATGGAGCAGGAATGTGTGATGGGCCGGCTGTATGTAGGCCGGTGATAGGCCCGACTCTGCTGCTCTCTCTGTCTTTGGCTTAAAAAGTTCAAGTCATTATTCTCCTCCTGCTGCTATTCAGATGAAGTCCCATTGGCTCATTGTTATTCTGCCCAAGTGAGAGAGGGGGATTCAGAGAATGGGAGGCTGACTGGGGTTTCCAACGGCTGGGTTGTTGGTGGTACTGGTGTAGGTTTTGGTTGTGGCTCTCTGGTCAGTTTTTTTTCTCTCTCTCTCTCTGCAGGCGTGAAGGCATGTTGATAATCGGCTCAGTAATGAGGAAAAGGTACTGAATGGCACCGAATATCTGACCCCAATTCCCGGGAGTAAAAAAAGAGGCAAAGGCAGGGGGGGGGAAAAGAGGAAAGGAGAAGGCCATGTGAAAAAAGGAGGTGGAGGGGAGGTGAGATTTAGTGCTCTGCTGGATGAAACAACCCCCCACAAACTGACGGAGAGGGAAAGTAGTCTAATAGGAAGAAAAGAGGGGGAGTTATAGTTCATTAAACCCCTAAAAGACATGCTGCAAGCTTTTTTCATTTCATACAAAGAACCCAGAAAAGGTATGTAACTTCTTCTTCTTCTTCTTTTATTATTATTGCAGTTCAAGTCTTGAGCTCAAAGCTGGAGATCAGCTTTTACTTCTCTGAACTGTAACATGAAAAAGTTAAAAAAATGTTTAAATAGTTTCCTCAAACATTTCCTGCACACAGCTGTCTCAATGAGTAGAAGAAACAGGTTTATTTGCAGTATTACAGAACATGTTTGATGTAATTATGCAGCCTCAGGTGCAAAAACGACGGATTTAAGTGCAACTTGCTGCTTTTGCTTTAATAGGAAAACATTGATTTATGGTGCAAAATGTAAATGCATGAATATCTCACGGAAAGGTATAATAGAAAATGAAAAGTTGGAAGTGAGATCCCCAAATTACTAATGATTTTTGCATAAATCTGTCAGTGGCTTTGCATGTGCATTCTGATCAGAAAATGCATGAAGTTAATTTATCCAAAAGCTACATATTTTAGTTTTAGTTAGTAACCAGGCACCTAAATCAAGCTGCTTTTCTCTTTTTGAAGAAAAATCACATGAATGCAGCTTCTGTATCACTTCCCAACCACCTGCAGACTTTTCCTGTCGGATCCTGAAACAAGCAGCACTTTATTTCTCAGATTTCTAACAAAGCTAGAATATCCTCAACTAAAAGCTTCATCCATTTCAATTATGTAAAAAGGGCAGAATTTGACCAAAGCTCCCACTTCTCCACCTTTTTTTTCTCCCTAATTAGAAACCACAGTCTTCACCCGGGTGGCCCTAATGAGCAAGACTGTGGAAATGTTTTCTTTGTGTCTTGTAGCATTAGTTGATCTGGGTCAACATTTTCTCTGTATTCTCGCTGTGATTACAAAGGAGGGGTACGCAGGGAAAACCGGGTGAGTCTTTTTGCCATTCAGTCCAGACTGGAAATCCTCTGACCCCTCTGGGCGGCTCGTTCCCCCACTCTGCAGAGGAAACGTAGACGTCGCCTGTTTATTCAGCGCTCTGACACCTGTGACTCAGACTGGAGGAGCCTATTGTTCTCATCTGAACTCGATTGGCACATGAATCTTGGAGAAATATTTGGGTTGTGAAGTGATAATGCAGAAAAACAGAGATGGGATCCGTGTGAAAATAAAATTGTCCTCAGATGAAACCCAAGACGTTGGTTGTCGCTTGTTTTGATGGCTCCAGCGGCGACCGTCCCATTTAAATCCCTCCTTAAAGAGAAAACTCAGAACACTCATGAGGAGAAACCGAAAAGTTTCTTTGGTAGGTTCGTAGGAAATGCTTTAGACGTCTCTGGATTTAAGTTCATCTCTTCTTTTTCAGATCATCTGTAAAGTTTAGACAGTCGAACAACCAAGAAAAAAAGAGAACCAAACCATAAACAGCGGCTGCAAGAGAAGCAACAATGTCTCGAACTGAAGAGATCAACAAGATGACAGAAAATGTCTACAAGGTAAAACTGCATTACAGTGTTTTCCTGTAACCTTCATGGAATCTGTTGGTAAGCTTCTCACAATAAGAAATTAAACGAATAATAAACTAACATAAGCTCAATAATTTCCATTCGGATGATTCATTTTATTACTTGTTTTTGCTTGCTGTGCTTTATTTTGGATATTTAAAATGTTTTCCAGCCCCAGTGTGGAGTGGTCTGTACAAAATTAACGTTTATTAGTCATTGAGAGGGCAAACTTTCATCATTATTAATTGAAAAGTCTCAAAATGACAATATTATGATTTATTGTTATAATTTCTGTGACAATGTCTTATCCACAAATATCTACGTATCTGTTTAGATCCAGGGTAATAACTAGTTAATAATTAAGATTTTGGGAATCTAGAAAGGGACTTTTGGTTTTTTAGGTAATGTTTGATAGATTCTGGAAAAGTGAGTATCAAGTTCCTTACAAGTTTTATGAAAATACCTCATAAGTTCCAGGAAACCAGACAGCACCTTCTAAAAAAGGGACCAGTAAGAGCTTAAAACTGGCCAGTAAGTTCTGGGTAAAGAACCAGTAAACTCAGTAAAATTTCCCAAAAAATATCTAGTATGTGAAACATTTAATGGTTTCATATTCTACTGAAAATCCCACTTTGTAGATGTGTTTTTACATATTTTCTCTCTATATGATTGCATTTAATGAATTTCTGATCAATTGATGAAGGTTGTTGGATTAAATACGTATTTTTCTACACTAATCAGGCTTTTGCCTCTTCCTGCATTGCTATCATTGGTATTTTTTATTAATTGATCTGTATTTTAACTGTGTAAACTAAACTAAAAGGTTCTGTAAAGTTGTGTCCAAAGATCCAGGACAGTTTAAGTTCTTTAAAAGTACAGGCTGAAATATGTAGTTGTACCACATTCAGGTTAGTTGGTCCTGGAGGCTAAAGCTAATCGATGAAAATCAAATTAAACATTTTATTTCTGGTCCCAAACCTTTTCTTAGATTGTCGTCATTTTAAAACGGTAGAGATTCAGCCTCTGCGTCCAACTTATCTGGGTTTACTGAAAGAAGAGGAGCTTTATATTCTCTTGCTGATCGGATATTAACTATTCAGAACCTCACCTTAGAAATCCTGAACTTCAACTTTAAGAGATTTGGTTTTTTTGTGCCAACAGGGCATCCTGGACCAGTTCAACCCCAGTCTGAAGAACTTTGTCACCATGGGAAAACACTATGAGAAAGCTCTGACAGGTTGGTTCAATTTCCTGAGATGTGTCAGAATCATTTAGCATTTATAGCAGCGGTGTCAAACTCATTTTCATTTTGGGCCGTATTGAAAATCTGAATACTCTTAAAGGGCCAGCAGTTCCAGCATATATTGATAAAATTAAATTATTAAAATATTTATAAATAGCTGTTTCAGCATCCAATAAGTGTTTCTTAATGTGAAATTATATTGAACATCTTTTCACACTGATCAGCCCAACAGGACTTTGTGATTGTTTTTTTGCAATCAATATCATAGATTTTGTGGTGATAGTATAGAAATATTTGTCAGGAATTTTTACGATATTTGTGCTAATATATGATGTTAAATGTGACTTTTTATTAATTTCTGTATCAGTCACAGATATAACTTGACATCAAGTAAGGTTAAACTAAATGTTTTTGGCCAATTTTGAAAAGAAATGTCAGCAAAACCAGACAATGTGGGAATCTGATGATTTTGTGTGAATTTTGCGTATTTGTGAAAAACTGGAGGGACTTATTGATGTAATTTGGAGTCTGGAGGGCCACATAAAAAGCTACAGCGGGCCAGATTTGGCCCCCGGGCCTTGAGTTTTTCCACATGCGATTTATAGGTTGACATTTACTCTGTGCTTCAGGGGTGACGGTGGCTGCAAAGGGCTACTTTGATGCTCTAGTGAAGCTCGGGGAGCTGGCCAGTGACAGCCAGGGCTCCAAGGAGCTGGGTGAGTCTGCAGCTGAAGAACCTGGTGGAGTTTTTGATCGTTAAACTAGAGAACATCATCATGTAGGGAGTGTTTGTGAGCGCAGAGATGGGGAAACTTTGAGGGAAACAGAGGGGAAAGGGAGAGAGTAGAGCCATTGTTGGGAGATTAACAACACCACATGATCTCATTGTAATGCTGAAAACGGCGGGGGAGGCAGGCAGGAGTGTCGGAGGGCGAGCTGCCAGCGACCACATACTACAGCGCCGTGTGACTGCGGGAGGGACGAGCACTGACCGACACTTTGTTCGTGAGAAACTGTGTCAGAGCAACAACTTCTGGTGCTTCCTGCTTGGCCTGTCGGGCTAGTTTGGAGATTTTAACCAAATTGAATTTGTCCACATTACACTGTAAATATGAACTTTCAGGGCTTTTTATTAGAGCCAAAATAAAGTAGAGCAAAGAAGAACTTTAACTGGACAGCTGAGTGACAAAAATAACTTTTGTTACTAAAGATAAAGCTCTGGAAACATAACCAGTAAAAATAGAAATACAAAGATCATATTTTTGATAAAAATGTAAAAGTACCTAGGTTGATTACAAAAAAAACAAAAAATCAATCACTATTTTGCTAAAATTGTGAAACTCTTACACAGAAATAATATAATAAAATCTAAAAATATAATTAATTTCATAGTTAAACTAAAAGCACAGCTTATTGGTCCATCTAGGTTAGGGCTGCAGCTAATAATTATTTTAGTTATTGATTATTCTATTGATTATTCCAACAATTAATCTGTTAATTGGATGAAAATAAAATTGGCACATTTTGCAGATTTTTATTTAAGTCTTTTAGGTACAATATTAAAAATAAATTTAAAGATGCAAACAAACAACATAATTCCTTTATTAAATAAGAAAATAAACATTTTATTGCCTAGAATGCAACAACATAGTTTTCCTTTAGTGAACACTTGATCATTCGTAGTAAAGGATGCATCTGCAGCTAAACATTACTTTTAGCATCAACATGTGAAAAGCTCAGTCCTTTCTGCTTGACTTCACATCAACTATCATAGAACTAATCTGGAGATTATTTGTTTAGATTAATCGATTAATAATTGGTTAGCAAAAGGTGGTTAATAGAAGAGATTTATTTCACAGAATTTGAAGCAGTTTAAATTAAAACCACCACTAAAGACGTTCTGGGTGGAACATGTTTACAAAGGTTTCTGTTTTATCTCAATTGCAAATTGCACAAATTATTTGTACAGTTGTGGCTTAATTACTGCTCTGAGAATGTTGTCCTTTCAGCAAATTACCTTTTCTTTTAAGTCTGCGTACTCCAGTTAGCGATTAATTATTGGTCATATAGTTCATTGCTGTTTTAAAATGCTTCTTTTCTAACTTCCTGCAAAAAGTTTCCTGTGCTGCAGTGTTCACACTGGTGTGTAAATATGATCAATTGATAATTCAGGTTTTTTTCCTTCTGTCCAACACAATGACAACATTAGTATTTCATCTCATAACACTAGCTGCTGTTTGTGTACAGAAATTCAACCATCACAAGATATGAGAGGCTATAGAACCAGTTTACTGTTTGGATTTTATTTTCATATTGAAGGGTTTAATAGGCAACTCCATGAGATAATGCATCACTGTTTTGTGTGTAATTTGCATTATGTTGACAGTCTGTTTTTGCTGTGCTGCTGTCAGGGGACACGCTGTTTCAGATGGCCGAGGTTCACAGGCAGATTCAGGTGCAGCTGGAGGATGTGGTGAGGAAATCAATCCTCATTATTGTCAAACTACAATACTGTACTTTTATTTAGCACTGTTTAAGGACCAATATTTTTGTCTGAATAAGGACAAAAGTATAGTTTTATGAATAAATATGTTCAAACTTGTTCACAGGCAAACATTTATCTGGTAAAATGCTTGTGACATTTATCAAACTTGTTGCTTTGCTTCGTTGACAGCTGAAGCTGTTTCACTCTGAGATGCTCGCCCAGCTGGAGCAGAAGCTGGAGTTGGACATTAAGTACCTCACAGTGAGTTCATGCTTTTGCTTTTTAATTATTAAAGAAGAAAAGCCACAATAGAATAATAGAGTAGTTCATGGTTTCCCCCAGAAAACTTGCTAAGCCCGGAGCTGTGGGCACCGGGTCAGTCATTCATCCAGCGGTCTGCTGGGTTTTGGAGTAAATTTTTTTTTTAAAGTTGACATGAAATTTGAAAATATCACTTGATAATTATGTGTTATTGGAAGATTGGAAGATAACACCTGAACACCAACTATAAAATCTTAAAAAAGGCCAGTCATTAAAAAACTAAAATAAATAAACAATGCTTAGCCTGGTGGGGGCACAAGTAAAGCCTGGTGGCCCGCCAGGCTTATATTACACTGAGGGAAACCATAGTAGTTGTTACTTTTTTTGCTTTCTTCTTCTTGTATGGATACTTTTTGAAAAGGTTAATGTGAAAATCATTTTTTGACATATAAATAGATTATTTGGAGATTACCGATCTGTTATTGTTGGTAGCTCTGAATAATAAACACATTTTTCTGAATCTCCTCAGAAATAATGTGAGTAATATTGTTTACTTTGATTGTTGAGAATAATAGAATTGTGAGCATTTAAAAACCGAAACACAATCTCTTATTTACCTGACTTAACAACCTATATTTCTTTTAAAAAAACAGTTTTTGCCTTGTCATAATGAAGCACAGTGTGTGTATTTTACACAGTTTTAAACAGAAAAAAATATTGTCAGAAACTACTGGAGGGTGCACAAAACCTCACTTAATCACATACTGACAGGCTGGTATTGCAGACAGATATGAGCTTATATTTAATATATTTTAAATGTGTGTGTCTCCTGTCTCTGCCTCTGTTCTCAGGCCACTCTAAAGAAGTATCAGAGTGAGCGAAGGTCTCAGTCGGAGTCGATCGAGCGCTGTCAGACCCAGCTGAAGAAACTCCGCAGGAAGAGCCAGGGTAGCCGTCACCCAAACAAATATGGAGACAGAGAGATGCAGGTAAAGCGACATTTACAGCCCAAACTGGGTCTAAATTGGTTCCTGAAAAGCTGCAAAGCAAAGTTTATTAGGGAGACAATGTCCTCATTCACAAATCCTAAACATTTCTCAGGATTACCACAGATTATAAATCAGAATTAGGCAAGTGTTTCTGTGTGAAATGGGCCAGAATATGGTTAAAAAACAATCAGATTCAGCTGGATTTACAGAAAACAAATTAATGTAAATATATACTGTTTCTGGTATAAATTAGGACACACACACACAGATTTATCATATACCTTTTTGTGCCTTTTTATTTATAGTTGACATTAAAGTTTATGTTTTCTTTATTATGTGAAATGCATGCATATACTGAGGTTTAAGGTAAAGATTTGTTGGCTTTTGCTTCAGTTTGTGGAGCTGATGAGTCGTCGACAAGGCGAGCTGGACGCGCTGGTGGCGACAGGCTACAAGTCTGCACTCACAGAGGAGAGAAGAAGATACTGCTTCCTGGTGGACAGACAGTGCTGCGTCACCAAGCTGCTCATTAACTACCACTCCAAGGTGAAATGCTCACATTTATTTACCGCTGTGTGTTTTTATACCTGTCCTCACTCAAACACAGACACGTTTTCATCGTTCTGCAAATTCACTTAATAGATTTCCTTTCTGTCTACCTTAAAAAGCAAATCCACTTTCACTTTTACGTTATAGGTCAAGTAAAAGTGACCTATCATACTTAACTGAACAGGTTTTGGTAGGCCTATGAATTACAGAATATGTTTATTACGTTTTTTGAACAAAATGATTCTTAGACAATGAAATTTTCGTCTGGTCAGTTCTCAACTTTTACACTCACACGTGAAAATGGCTACAAACAGATTAGCGATTTTATAACCATACATCTTTGAAAAGCAGAAGTGGAGCCTCCTGCACAACCAACAAAAAATCAGAAAGTAGTTTCTGAATAGGAAGTTAACAGCAAAACACTTGTCTTTTCCAGCAGCCATTGTTCACCACATAAAGTGGTAAAAACTAGCAGATCAAACATTCTAGAGCTCCACTTGGGTTGCTAGGTGACAGGCTGGGGTAACGGCTTAGTGCCAGTGGATTGTGACTTAACAATCAGAAGGTTTTTGAAACAGGTCATTTTCTATACACCAAAAAACATGACTCAATCCCAAAAAACATGTTGGTTTTGTTAAGCGCTTGGACTGCTTTTAGAAACAGTTGACCAAGTGGAAGTTTAAAAATGTGCAAAACTTGAATTCAATATGTCATAGTAGGTCTCCTTTAAATTAAGCCAGATAACATTTAAACTTTACCAAGATTATCACATTTCTGGAAGAAACTGGAACCTGCTTTAGAAACATCAGGTTCATTTGTTTTCTAATGACAATATCAGGAACACAGATGGAAAATAAAACGTTGAGCTCTGCTTTAAGATGTGTTTTCTGATGTGATCCAGGTGAGAGAGCTTCTGTCGCAGAAACTGTCGTCCTGGCAACAGTCATGTTCTCAGCCCACGAAGCTCCCGGAGCGGGCCCTCAATCTGCTGCGTCACACCGCGCCGCAAACCCCAGGGGCTGCTGGGATAGCTGAGGTCCTCCGTCACACCAAGCTGGGCACCGCTCAACCAGAGCAGGTCAGATCTTGTTTTTTTGGTTTTATCTCAAAGCCTAATTCTTGGGTTGGAACTCACTTATTGTCAATTTGAAGTCTATCAGATTCAATATGTTTAAAATAAAACAACCTCTGATTGTGTCAAAAATAGCATTGTTTTATGATTGAAATGTTTTACTCCTTCTGCTTCATGTGACTCTGTTAATGTTGTTGAGATCACCTTTTCTTATTTTTACTCGTTAACTACTACTCTATTTCTTAGTAGTATCTTATACTTTCTGTAAAAGCCCACAGGGAAAAGTATTGCAAATTAGCTCATGCTACAGGCATGGGAGTGCTTCTTTAATTTAGTTTATCTATGTTATTGTAAGGTGCTGGACAATTCGGCTAAAAAAAAACTTGTCACAGTATAAATGCTTCATGTCAGCTAATGTTGATTATTTGTGATAGATATTACTGATTAGTTTTTTGTTTTGAATATCAAAAACAGGTAATGTGACACTTCCACTTTTATCCAGTTTTCACTTCATGCACGCTGTTTTTAAAAAAAATCATTTTTAAGCAATTGTGAGGTTCAGTGGCAAAACCTGAAACTATTATATTTATACTTATTGTTGGAGCATTGCAGCGACATTTTAAATAAATGACAATAAAGTAATTCATCTATCTTCTAAGTCTTCTAAGTCGACATCTATCTTCTTGTATTGAAAAGTAACAAAATGAATGACAGTCAAAGCCAGCGATGATTTCTGCATCTTCTTCTCTAGTTTTCATGCAGCGTTGTTTGATTTTCAGAGAGTTTCCGTCCAGGAGGTTCCTCCTCTGCTGAATGGAGACTCAAGCCGCTCCCAGCAGCAGCAGCGATCGCTCCCCTCTTCATCCTCCTCCCACAGCGACTCTGGTCCTCCTCAGGGCTCCCCTCACGCTTTCTGCTCTGCCTCCTCCACCGCTGCAGCTGCTCCTGGGTCTTCTCGGGGAGCTTCTCCTCAGCACACCAGCACCCCTGTAAGCACCTCAGCGAGCCCCCTCTCTGATGGCGGCCCATCAGCATCCGACACCACTACTTCCACCTCTCTCCTCCTGGCCTCCAACACGTCCAACCTGTCCCCAAGCCTCATCCCTTCCACAGTGATGTCCCTCAGTCAGATCTCTCAGAGCAGCAGCTCTTCTCAGGGCATGACCCTCCCGATCCTGCACAGCGCCCCCCACAGTCCACCGCTGTCCCACAGCGCTCCTCTCTCCAGGGCTTTGACCCCGGTGCATCTGCTGCACCAGCAGGTCGGACCCGGCGGGAGCCACACGCTGTCTCCGTCACACAACCCCTGGCTGCTGAAAGCCGGGGACGTTTCTGCTACTGCAACGCTTCCTCTGCCAAGGAGACCGGTCAGTGAAATGAGGCTGGGAGGCTTTCAGGGTAAGATGCTGTTTTTAATTTTCTACATGTTTGTTTGGCTCCCAACCTGAAATTAACACAATAACAAACACTGAAATCAACTAGCCTGGCCATTGCCTTCCTGTGCTCAAAAAATAATCTAATTTATAGCATCAACTGGGTTTTCTCCCCTTCGCTTAATTTCCTGTGGTCATAAATTTTCTACCGGGCCAATTGGGGAACTGGAGAAGTTACATTGCCGTTTTGAATTCTGCACCTAAAAATTAACCAAAGTATGAAAAAAACTAAAACTACCACTATGACTAATTAAAACTAAGCAATATTTAACTAATAAAAACTAATAAAACTAGCAAACATGCTCTACAAACTAATAAGGGGACTAAAACTTACTGACAACAAAATAGAGTTAAAAGCAATTTTGTTTATATAGCATATTTTCAGCAACAAGGCAATTCAAAGTGCTTTACATGAATAAGAAGAAAATACAACAACAAACCAAAGGAAAGAGCAAAAGAAGAAAAAAGAAAACAAAAAAGTATTACCCCATGTTTTAGAATAAGTTTTTAGAATAAGTAGACCGTGATTTCTCTGGATTCTAAGTTGTTCTAATTCCTGAATATATAAACTCCTTTTATAAGTGTAAGTACTCCATAATTTATAAGCTAGAAGGAGTTTCTTTGGATAGACTAATCGGAGTTTCTCTGGATAATTATAAGCTAATATTGAAAAATAATGACAATATTAATTAAAAATAATAAAAAATCCACTCTTCCCTTGAATCTTCCTTCTGATTTCTCCATCTCACTCTTTACCACAGGCTCCAGTCTTCCCAGAGTGCTTCCATTATCTGGAGTGACCCACGTGGAGGCCTTGTTCGCTCACACACCTGGAGCGTTGGACGGTGCTGGTGGAAGTTTAGGAGGCGGGGCTTGCTTACTTCACTTCCTGCCCGGGGATAACATCACCCTCCTCATCTCTGAGCCCAGAGACGGGTGGCACTACGGTCAAAACGAACGCACCGGACGGTATGACGTTCTGCTGCTTCACAAAAAAATTGATAACGTTTCTACTGTTTAAAGGTGACTTATTGTGCTTCGTTGAACAAGTTAGGGTAGATCTGTGGTCCATACAAAACATGATCATAATATTTATTTTTTGCTTAGATAATAAGCTGTCAGTCTGGTCAGTTCTCTGTATTTTGAGCTCTTTTCAGAATGAGATGTTTCAGGGCGTCTTGTAACTTTAAATCCTAATCAGCTGCTGCTGGCCACGCCCCCTAACTCAACGTTTACACAGATTCACAATTAACCGTATATCTTTGAAAAACACTGGTCTTTTCCAGAACCCACCTAGGTAACATGGCTGGGCTTGGCTGGGGTTGCTAGGTAACATGGCTGGGCTTGGCTGGGGTTGCTAAGGGCGAATGTGACTTAACAACCTGGAGGTTTTTAAAACGGCTCATTTTCCAGACACCAAGAAACATTAACCTATTTCCAGCAAACAGCTGGGTGGGTTTTTTTTAAAGTGCTTAGGCTTTTTTTTTTTTTTTTTTTTTTTTAGAAACAATAGAGATCCAAATGGAAGTACAAAAAAATGCAAAATGTAATTTTTTTTTAACAAAAGAAACTATCCTGTTCAGATCTGTCTAGGCTAAGTATTTAAGATTTGAGCTAAGGATTATTAAATGTTGTCAGGACTCTTTAATCACAGAAATAGTTATTAAATTAAGCCTTAATTGGAATCGAGAAGCATTTTCCATTGATTTTGCTTTTAAAAAAGCAATAGAAAATTTGTTTTTGAGTATAATTGTTGTGCTTTGTTGCTTGTATGTTCATTAAAAACCATCCTCTGCTGTTTGGCTTGTCAGTCTGCCTCAAATATTGACTTTTTCTTCCAGGAAAGGCTGGTTCCCTTTCTCCTACACCCAACCGCAGCACAGCAGAATGGATCACCTTGAGGGGTACGAAGACAGAAAACAAAGATTTTTCAAGACATGTGGCATCAGTGATGACAGACTACACCTGTTCAATAGTTTCTATTTTCAGTTTAGCTGCAATATTATGTCATTTGTTATGTGTTTGGTCCAAATGTAATTGTTGCTCATTTTGATGTTAAACCTTGAATATGATCTGAATGTCTTTCATAACAAAAGCAGCACAGAAAACCAGGTTACATAGATTTTTGGTTCATTTTATCTTTTCTGTCATCTTCTACTCAAACTTTTTTTCCAATTTCCAAAAGTTTGTTGATGATTTTACTCAATATCAACATTTCTCCAGGTTCATTTTGCCTCCTCATGTCGTTCTTTCTTCTCCATTTGACCTTCCTCTGTAGCTCTCTCTTGCTATCGAAGGCTAACAGCACCAGCACCGGACAACTTGACAAGCTGGTGTCTGCAGGCCTCCCCACCCTCACCCCTGAGTCTGAGGAGGAGCGCTCCCTTCCTCCTCAGAGGGTCAGCACCTTCCGTCCGCGCCCCTACAGCATGGCCGACAGCAACAAGGTGAGGCGTTTTAAGATGTAGAGCGTCACAGCCTCATGTTTTCTAGTGATTTAACGTTTTTGACAATAACTTTCTTCTGGTTTGCAGATCACATCAGACTTAAGAGCTTCACCGCCGTCACCCACCAGGTAATGTTTGGAGAAACTAAAGTTTCAAACTGAAAATAAATATAACACAGCTTGTAAAAAGAAATATAAACGTCCTATGCAGTGTTGTGAAGTAACGAAGTACAAATACTTCGTTACTGTACTTAAGTACAATTTTCGTGTATCTGTACTTTACTTAAGTAGATTTAATATCGATACTTTCGACTTTTACTCCACTACATTTTACAGTAAGTATCTGTACTTTCTACTTCACTACATTTCTACAAAACCGTCGTGTTACTCGTTACATCCAAGTCGCATTGCGGTTTTTTTTCCGTTAAAATGTGAAGTTCAGGGACTTAACGTGGCGCTGTAAAATCCAAGCA